>ML425026.1:573-40014 GCA_005239525.1 Nicotiana knightiana
AGGGAGATGTTCTATGATATCAATATGGTTCAAGTTGGCGAGGGCCCTAGCCGTGCAAGTGTTCAACTGATTGGTCCAGATACCTCGCTCAACAACTGGGAAGCAACTCCTCTTCCCATCAGGAAGGAGTCGTGGTAGTCTGTTTTGCTGCTTTTTCTGTATCTGGATTATTTTAAGGGTTGTAATTCAGATATTTTAGTTTAATTGCTTTGCTTTGATGTTAATCCTTTCCTATCCTTTCAAATTCAATGAAATGAAGTTCCGGTTTCGTAGTAAAATTTTGTCTTTTCATTTCCCTAACTTTTGTTAATTTCTTATCATTTTCATTTTTGTTAATGCCGGCTTTAAAAACATGACATGCACGCGGAATTCATGCACAAGTCTAAAAAAGTTGTCTAATCTCGAAATAATGAATCAAGAAGTTGAGTATGATGAAGATGAGGCTTTAAAGGAAATAAGAAGAGAATTGGATCAATTTGAGAATAATACTAAGCCTAACTTAAATGAAACTGAGGCAATTAACTTGGGAAGTCCTGAAGAAACCAGAGAAACAAAAATAAGCATTCATACTGAACAAAAGACAAGAGATGCCATAATTCAAGTTTTGTTCGAGTATAGAGATGTATTTGCTTGGTCGTATGATGACATGCCGGGTTTGAGTTCCGATTTAGTGGTTCATAAGCTTCCAACATATCTTAATTTTCCACCAATCTAGCAAAAACAAAGGAAATTTAAGACATACATGAGTGATAAGATTAAAGAAGAAATCACGAAGCAACTAAATGCAAATGTGATTAGGGTCGTCAGATATACCACCTGGTTAGCAAATATTGTGCCAGTGCCAAAGAAGGATGGGAAAATCAGAGTTTGTGTTGACTATAGGGATGTAAACAAAGCAAGCCCAAAAGACAACTTTTCCTTACCTAACATTCATATCCTTGTTGACAATTGCGCTAAGCATGAGATCCAATCTTTTGTGGATTGTTACGCCGGATATCACCAAATTCTGATGGATGAAGAAGATGCAGAAAAGACCGCCTTCACAACTCCATGGGGAACTTATTGTTATAGGGTCATGCCATTTGGTTTGAAGAATGCAGGGGCAACTTACATGAGGGCCATGACTACCATATTCCATGACATGATGCACAAAGAGATTGAAGTGTATGTTGATGATGTGATCATTAAATCCAGAACACAAGATGACCACGTGCAAGACTTGAAAAAGTTCTTTGAAAGGCTGCGAAGGTACAATCTCAAACTTAATCCAGCCAAATGTGCATTTGGAGTTCCTTCTGGGAAGCTTTTGGGTTTTATAGTTAGTCGAAGGGGCATTGAGTTGGATCCNAATGCAGGGGCAACTTACATGAGGGCCATGACTACCATATTCCATGACATGATGCACAAAGAGATTGAAGTGTATATTGATGATGTGATAATTAAGTCCAGAACAAAAGATGACCATGTGCAAGACTTGAAAAAGTTCTTTGAAAGGCTACGGAGGTACAATCTCAAACTTAATCCAGCCAAATGTGCATTTGGAGTTCCTTCTGGGAAGCTTTTGGGTTTTATAGTTAGTCGAAGGGGCATTGAGTTNTTGAGTCTATTTTTAAGTTGTTGAAAAAGAACGCTGCTATCAAGTGGACAGATGAGTGCCAAGAAGCTTTAGATAAGATCAAAGAATATTTGTCAAATCCCCCTGTTTTGGTCCCGCTGGAACCTGGTAGGCCTCTATTTTTATATCTATCAGTAATGGATAGTTCTTTTGGTTGTGTTCTGGGTCAACATGATGCCACGGGAAAAAAGAAACAAGCAATTTATTATTTGAGCAAAAAGTTCACCCCTTATGAGGCCAAATACACTCTTATGGAAAGGACATGTTGTGCCTTAACTTGGGTCGCTCAGAAGCTTAGGCATTATCTTTTGTCCTATACAGCTTACTTCATATCCCGAATGGATCCCCTGAAGTACATCTTTCAGAAGTTGATGCCAACATGCAGATTGGCAAAGTGGCAAATCTTGCTCACAGAGTTTGATATTGTTTATGTCACTCGTACGACCATGAAGGCACAAGCGTTGGCTGATCATTTGGTAGAAAACCCGGTTGATGATGAGTATGAATCATTGAACACATACTTCCCAGATGAAGAGGTTAATTTAGTTGAAGAAGCAGTCCCAGACGACACTCAAGTTTGGAAACTATACTTTGATGGGGTGGTCAACATCAAAGGCGTAGGGATTGGGGCAATTCTTGTATCACCTACATGGCAACATTACCTGCCACGGCGCGACTTCGTTTCTTCTGTACAAACAACATGACAGAATATGAAGCTTGCATCATAGGTCTGAACATGGAAATAAATTTAAATGTGCATGAACTGTTGGTGATGGGAGATTAAGATTTGCTTATTCGACAGGCTCAAGGTGATTGGGAGACTCGAGATATGAAGCTCATTCCATATAGACAATGTGTGGAAGATCTTAGCAAAAGGTTCAAGTCGATTGAGTTCAAGTACATTCCCAGGTGTCACAATGAATTAGTGGATGCCTTGGCCACCCTGGCCTCAATGCTTCCATATCCGGGTAATATTCACATTGACCTATTGAAAATTCAAATTCGGGATCAACATGGTTATTGCAATACAATTGATGCAGAATTAGATGGTGAACCATGGTACCGTGATATTAAACAATATATGAAAACAAGAGAATATTCAGAACATGCTAATAAGGATCAAAAGAGAACTATTAGGCGACTCTCTAATGGTTTCTTTTTGAGTGGGGAAATCCTATACAAAAGAACTCCGGATTTGAATTTTGTTGAGATGTGTGGATGCCGAAAAAGCTGAAATGATTATGAACGAGGTGCATTCGGGAGTTTGTGGTCCGCACATGAATGGGTATATTATAGCAAAAAAAATCCTTCGTGCAGGATACTATCGGCTTACTATGGAGCGAGATTGTTTTCGTTTTGTTCGCAAGTGCCACCAGTGTCAGATTCACAGTGATTTGATTCACTCGCCTCCTTCAGAATTATATCCTATGTCGGCTCTTTGGCCTTTTGTTGCTTGGTGAATGGACAACATCGGCCCAATCGAGCCAAAAGCTTCAAATGGGCACAGATTCATCTTGGTTGCAATTGATTACTTCACCAAATGGGTGGAAACTATTACATTGAAAGCGGTTACCAAGAAAGCAGCAGTAAACTTTGTTCACTCCAACATCATCCGTCATTTCGGTATTCCAAAAACTATTATTATAGATAATGCTAATAATGCTGCTAATTTGAATAGTCATCTAATGAAGGAGGTATGCGAACAATTTAAAATGGAGCATCGCAATTCTACTCCTTACCGGCCCAAAGCTAATGGAGCTGTTGAAGCTGCAAACAAGAACATCAAGAAGATTCTTAGGAAGATGGTCCAAGGGTCTAGACAATGGCACGAGAAACTGCCTTTTGCTCTTTTGGGATACCGGACAACTGTCCGTACATCAGTTGGCGCAACGCCCTACTTGTGGTTTATGGCACTGAAGCAGTCATACCTGCGAAAGTTGAGATTCCTTCTCTCCGGATCATTGTTGAAGCAGGAATTGAGGACACTGAATGGGTCAAGTCCCGACTAGAACACTTGAGTTTAATTGATGAAAAACGTTTGGCGGCAGTTTGTTTTGATCAGTTATACCAACAAAGGATTGCACGCGCTTACAATAAGAAAGTGCGCCAAGACAACTTGAGGTAGGACAACTTGTTTTGAAACGCATTTTTCCGCACCAGGAAGAAGCAAAAGGAAAGTTCGCCCCGAATTGGCAAGGTCCTTACGTCGTCAAGAAAGTATTGTCAAAAGGATCTCTACACTTGGCAGATATAGAAGGAAAGGTGACTGATATACCCGTCAACACGGATGGGGTCAAGAGATACTATGTCTGACATGACTATGTTAGCATTTTTATACTTAGCATTCTCATGTTGGGATGACGAAAGGCTATCATTCTCGCTACCCAAACACTGATCAATCCTATTCAGCCCTTTGAAGCCTTGTTTGTATTATTTCTTTGTTTTCCCCTCCTTTGGAACCAATGTACTGTAAAAAAAAATCATCAAAACAAGTTCATGTTAATTGAACTATGTTCGACCTGATTCCAAAAGGATACGTAGGCAACCTCACTCTGGGGTACGGTCAAACTAATACAAAAATCCACATTTCCCAGTATTCAAAGAAACTGGGGCATGGCTTTATTTTATTTTCGACGGTTTTTTTCGTCAAAATGGTTCCAAAAGTTGTAATTCGGTTCAAATGTTCTTTTTACCTTTCCCTTTTAAGACCTTCTGATCAACTTTCGAGAATGCTAAGTTGGTATATTACGGTGATGCCTCGACCATAGTAAATAGAGAGAAATAAAATGAGAGAGTCTTATTGGTGAAAACCCTCACGAGCACTACAAGGCGATAGTGAGTTGAGAGAAAGGCAAATGAGAGAGGTCAATTGGTGAAAACCCACAAAGGGCATCGTTGATCGATTTAGGCNTGGTTCAGACGGATCGGGCATCCAGTCTAAAGTGCATGTCATGTTCATTGAAGTCAGCATATTCCTCCAGATAAGTCCTTTCTATTTTTATTCTTTGAAAGGTACACTTCTTGATTAAGTTGTAATACCTATTAGTTCACTTTCTTGTTTTCTTTCGTACTATTATTTTTGAGTCCTCTTCTGTCTAATTTTGTCAAAGTAAAGCAAAGAAAAGGCCACAAAATTGCTTACAGTTTCCCTGTTATATGAAGCAAAACTTTCTGGGCATGAACATGCATGGGCAAAGGCATAAAGCCATCTTTGATTTTTCCTGACGAGCAAAAGGCTTGAAGGACTGAACAATGTGTCAAGGGTCAACAAAAGTTACTCAGTTAAAAGTTGTTCTGGGATCAAGGTTGTTTGCAACATAAACACAAATGGTGATAGGCGCAAAATAGTCAGGTTTTGATGCTGAGAAAGAAGATCTCCAGAAAGTAATGACAGAATCTCCAGGCAATTTGTACGACCATCGATAGAGTCAGTGTTTCTAACAAGTGTAATGGACGCAAGGTCAAGTCGTCCAAGAAATCAAGGCCAGAAACTGACCACCATTTTAAAACTAACAAATTTTTCTTTGTTCAGAACAGGAACAGAACAATTTTAGGAAACAGTTCGTGCAAAGACGAACACCACCAAGTGAAGTTCTCAAATCCTTAGTTTTCTTTTAATATACATGTAATCATGTTATTCTTAGTTTCATTATAGGTAATCAATACCTTATCTTCAACACAGGGTACCACATCCCCTGGTCACATTACTTTTTGCCTACATAGGGCACGACATTCCCTAGTAGAATCTCAGTGAGCCATGAGCCTCGCTTATCGTCAAAACAGGGTACTACATCCCCTGGTTGTATTTCTTGTTGCTAACATAGGATACAACATTCCCTCGTAGCATTGTTGTTTGCCTACATAGGGTATGACACTCCCTAGTAGCATCTCAGTGAGCCAAGAGCCTCATCTTATTTCCAACACAGGGTACTACGTCCCCTGGTTGCATTACGTTCTGCCAACATAGGGTACGACATTCCCTAGTAGCATCTCAGTGAGCCAAGAGCCTCATCTTATTTCCAACACAGGGTACTACGTCCCCTGGTTGCATTACGTTCTGCCAACATAGGGTACGACATTCCCTAGTAGCATCTCAGAGATTCACGAGCCTCATCTCATTGCCAATACAGGGTACTACATCCCCTGGTTGTATTTTTCAGCCTACATAGGGTGCGACATTCCCTAGTAGAATATTAGAGAGCCAAGAGCCTCATCTTATTTCCAACATAGGGTACTACATCCCCTGGTTGTATTTCTTATTGCTAACATAGGGTACGACATTACCTAGTAGCATCTCAGAGATCCACGAGCCTCATCTCATTGCCAATACAGGGTACTACATCCCCTGGTTGTATTTTTCTACCTACATAGGGTATGACATTCCCTAGTAGAATCTTAGAGAGCCAAGAGCCTCATCTTATTTCCAACATAGGGTAATACATCCCTTGGTTGTATTTCTTATTGCTAATATAGGGTACGACATTCCCTAGTAGCATCTCAAAGTGACGCATGCCTCATCTTATCGTCAACACATGGTTACTACATCCCCTGGTTGCATTACTTTCTGCCAACATAGGGTACGACATTCCCTAGTAGCATCTCAGAGAGTCACGAGCCTCATCTCATTGCCAATACAAGGTACTGCATCCCCTGGTTGCATTTTTCTGCCTACATAGGGTACAACATTCCCTAGTAGAATCTTAGAGAGCTAAGAGCCTCATCTTATTTCCAACATAGGTTACTACATCCCCTGGTTGTATTTCTTATTGCTAACATAGGGTACGACATTCCCTAGTAGCATCTCAAAGTGCCACATGCCTCATCTTATCGTCAACACAAGGTATTATATCCCCTGGTTTCTTGCATTTTTTTAAACACTGGGTACGACATCCCCCATTACTTTTAAGCTAAAGTTAGGATAAAGTTTGTTGATAGCAAACTTTATCTACAAAAATTTGATTTTTTAATTTAGCTAACTAACCCCAAATTTTTAGCCTAAAAATCTCACACTCCTACTCCCATACAATATCACATTTGACCAACCACTTCATCCATCTTATTCTTTAAATAGACAAAAGTAAAAAGAAAAAATGAGGGGGAGAAAAAGAGAAAGCGAGAGAAAAAAGAAAGGAAACGAAAGAAAAGAAAACAAAGTCAAAAGAAAGAAAGGAAAAGAAAAAAGGAGAAGTCGGCAGAACAAAAAGAAAGTGACTGAAACGAAAAGTGAGAGAACAAAACGAAAAAAGAAAAAGAAAAGGAAAAAGGAATAAGTTACTGACGGAGGCAAGTGAACAAACAAAAAGAAAAGAGAAAGAATTTTGCAAGAAAGAAATAGAGTTTGAAGATAGAGTTCGAGATTTCGTTCGCGGTTCCGAGTTCGTGGTTCTAGAAAAGTTAGCATTACTAGTTTTGGAAAATCAGTAGATTGTGGCTGTGATTTTATTGTAAAAAACTTCACAAAAAAGGTAATATCCGAATTTTTATCATCAACATGAAAGATAGTTTTGTTGGTTTTGATGAATTTTGGCTTCATCTTTTATTTCCATTTCCGTATGTTTGATTTGTTTAGAGTATTTTCTCAAACTAGAGTGAACTGAATATTTTCAAGTTGCATAATATGAACATTTAATATTACAGTAAGAAACATAATAATCGCTAAATAAATATAATAATATGTATATAATTTTTTCCTAAAAACGAAACAAATGAAAGCTAAACTTAATAAATAAACAAACAAAAAATGTATTATTCTTATAATTACAAAAATAACAGGAAATGAGTTGAGCGACTTTCATGTCTTTGTAGATTTTTAAATGTACTGTCAAAAATGTGATAATAAAAGACTTGCCTACTTTCTTAAAAATAAATTGCCGATTTTATTTTAGGAGTATAATTAGCCTATTTCTTATAACTAATTGATGTTAATATAATTTCAAGATATAGCATGATAATAGTTTGGTAGTTGTAAATAGTTTTCACAAGTTAGTAATATAATTAATTTTGTAAATAATCTTTAAGTGGGAATCTTACACTCTTCCCTAAATCCTTACTCCATAAATCATGACATCACCACAATCTCAAATTAGTTTAGAAAAATAACTCCAAAACACTAGAAAAACTTTAGATGCACTTTAAATAGTAGCCCATGTGTTCATACCCGACCTTTGATTGATATGATTAAATCATAAAAGGATCATGTGCGCATTCTGCGTCTCGATGCCTTTAGATTTAAAATAATTATATTTTGACCATGTGTACATTCCGTACCTTGGTTTAAAATTTAAGTTCAAAGAATACCTTGTGTGCGTACCGCATCTTGGTGAATATAATTAATAAAATACAATAATTAATTAAGCGGTAATAAATAAGCCATAATCAATAAAAATACAAGAATAACTAAGAAATTGATTTAAGCCTTACATTGGTCAATAAAGCGACCGTGCTAGAACCACGGGGCTCGAGGGGTGCCTTACACCTTCCCCTCGGTCAACAGAATTCCTTACTCAGTCTTCTGTTTTCGTAGACCATGATCTAGGAGTCAAATCTTCCTTTTGATAAGGGATTCAATAAAAGGTGACTTGGAACACCAAAACTCAATTCCAAGTGGCGACTCTAAATAATAAATAATCCCTTTTCAAAATGTCACTTTAACTGGAAAAACTCTTCTAACTCAACCTCATAATAAGGATTGTGGTGAAAAAAGAGGTGTGACACCTTCATCATATTAAATAAGTACAATATGGAGCTGAATCCGAAAAAATGTGCGTTAAGAGTCGGATCAGGTAAATTCCTCGGGTTCATGGTATCCAATCGAGGAATCGAAATCAACCCCGACAAGATTAGTGCCATCAAAGATATCATGGTCATGGACAACGTAAAGCTCGTGCAAAGGCAAATCGGGCGCATAGCCGCCCTGGGGCGTTTTATTTCGAGGTCATCTGACAAAAGCCACCGATTCTTCGCACTATTGAAGAAAAAGAATAACTTCTCGTGGACTCCAGAATTCCAACGAGATTTGGAGGAGCTAAAGAGTTACTTATCGAGCCCACCGCTGCTTCACACACCAAAAACAAACGAACAACTGTACTTGTACTTGGCGGTCTCGGAGATAGCGGTAAGTGGAGTCCTAGTTCGGGAATAGCAATGTACGCAATTTCATATTTGTTATGTTAGTAGGACCTTAGGTGAGGCCGAAACTAGGTACCCTCACCTAGAAAACTGGATCTCGCTCTGCTAACCGCCACTAGGAAGCTAAAACCATACTTCCAGTGGCACCCTATGTACGTCGTAATTGCTTACCCTTTGAGGAAAGTTATGCATAATCCCCAATTCTCGGGCTGATTGGCCAAATAGGTCGTGGAAGTAAGTGGGTATGATATAGAGTACTGACCTTGGACCGCCATTAAGTCTCAGATTTGTGCAGACTTTGTGGTCGACTTTACGTCGGCCCTAATATCCGAGGTCGAAAGAGAGTTATTGATTAACTCGGGGACTTCCTCGGGAATCTGGACCCTCTTTAAGGGCGGCGCCTCAAATGTAAAAGGGTCCGGAATTTGCATCGTACTAAATCCACCAACAGGTAATATAATTAGGCAATATATTAGGACTATGAAATTGACTAACAACGAGGCCGAATATGAGGCCATGATTGCAGGCCTTGAAATAGCCAAAATCTTGGGGGCATAAGTGATCGAAGCCAAGTGAGACTCCCTTCTTGTGGAAAACCAAGAGAATGGAACATTCGAGGTCAAGGAAGAATGAATGTAGAGATACTTGGATAAGCTACATGTAACATTGCATCGATTCAAGGAATGGACTCTACATCACGTGCCTCGTGATCAAACAATGAGGCCGACGCCCTTGCTAGTTTGGGGTCGTTAATAGAATACTATGAACTCCAATCGGGGGCAGTCGTACAAATTAATGCATTCCATGGTCGAAGAAGGCCATGCCGAAATAAACTCAATGAGCCTAACATGGGACTGGAGGAATAAGTATGTAGAGTATCTGAAAGCCAAAAATTTACCCTCGGATCCAAGGAATCGAGGGCCCTACGCACAAAGGCAGCCGATTTACTTTGTCTGAAGATGGAACTTTATTCAGAAGAATGTTCGATGGACCAATCTCCATATGTTTAGGACTGGGAGATATCGAGTACATCCTAAGAGAAACTCATGAAGGCACCTGCGAAGATGTGATGAATGCCAAAGGAATGCTTCGATGATTCATCAAGCTGGGGAATTGCTGCACTCAGTCATGTCACCTTGGCCGTTCATGTAGTGGGGAATGGACATCGTTGTCCCTCTTTCACTGGCACCCGGTAAGGCTCAATTTATTTTGTATATGACTGACTATTTCTCTAAGTGGGTGGAAGCCCAAGCATACGAGAAGGTCAGAGTAAAGTAAGTTATCGATTTCGTTTGGGATCATATCATATTTCGGTTTGGAATGCCTGCCGAAATCGTATGTGATAACGGGAAGCAGTTCATTTGTAGCAAAGTAACCAAAGTCCTCGAAGACCATAAAATCAAAAGGATCCTATTGATACCTTATCACCCCATGGGAATGGACAAGATGAATCTACCAACAAAACCATACTCCAAAGCCTTAAAAGAGGTTAACTTACGCCAAAAGGGAGATGGAAGAAAATACTACCCGAGGTCCTATGGGCATACATTACAACCTCGAAGTCTAGTATCGGGCCACCCTATTTTTTTTTATTTGGTTTATGGCACCGAAGCTTTAATATCGGTCGAGGTCGGAGAACCAAGCATCATATTCCGATATGCAACAAAGGAATCGAATGACGAGGCTATGAGTACGAGCCTGGAGCTATTAGATGAAAGGCGCAAAGCCGCACTTGTCCGGGTGGCCGCCCAAAACAGCGAATCGAAAGGTATTACAATCGAAGGGACAACCTTTGACACTTCAATACCGGGGACTTGGTACTAATAAAGGTCGCACTGAACACCCAGAACCCAAGCGAAGGTAAATTGGGACCAACTGGGAAGGACCGTACCAAATTATCGAGATCACCAAAAAAGGATCATACAAGCTCGGAATAATGAACAGCGAGCAATTACCGAACAACTGGAATATAAATCACTTAAAGTGATATTATTGCTACGGTACGACCCCATACTTTATTTTTATTTTACATTTCAATCTAACACTTGCAGGTAACCAACAAGGGATGATACGAGATCCTAAGTCTGAAAGCAAGCGTTGCACTCTTTTTTTCTTGAACCGGCTTTGTCCCAAATGGGTTTTCCGGCAAGGTTTTTAACGAGGCAACAAGTAAATCATCCTAACTTAGAGTTGAAGGCTAGCTATGAACCGGTGACAAAGATCACAACAGCATTCGAGGCCTCTCTTAGGTCATCCACGAACACTAGGGGGCATAACCCTCAGATATCGACTTTATCCAAGAAAGAAACCTCGTGATTGAAGGGTCTCGATCATTAGGATTCATTGTAAGGGTCAAACGGTCAAATGAACCGTGCCCACACAATGTCCCTAGCTTGCGCCCTATTTGAGACTAAGGTAGGTTTGGAACCCTGTCCGCTCGAGCCCTGGAACACAACATATATACATGTACAACTATTATGCACAAGAGTAAAAAGAAGTCTCTTCCTTGAACACAAACATCTTGCCCTTTAAAATATTTCTTGAATTTCTCAAGGAATTTTCCACACCCGATCCCCTAAAGGTATCAAGCCCAAGGTCCACCTTAATCCGAGTTCAAACAATCACTCTCATTCGGAGACTGCCGTCCGAAAATAATCTCGGGCAGTCCGAGCTATCAGACCTTGGGGGCTAAAGACTTACTAGGCAACGTCCTATTTTCAAAAGGCCACGGCCACCCCCACTCGGGGACTGTTATCTTAGGCATGCCCGGATAACTCGGTATAGCAAGCTCATTGGGAAACACCCGAACTAAAAAGTCTACGACCATATTAATACGGCTCAGAGACGTCCGAGACCCGTAACAAAAACAAGGCCTTCAAAAAATTTCCGTAACCGGTTCTAAAGGCTACCCTCGACAAACTATAAACCTAAACTACTTTGGGGAAAAGTTTTCGGTAACACCGAATCCCCACGAAGCCTCAAAACAAAATAATGTTAAAGGTAAGGTTTGTTCGAACCTTCGAACACAAACTAAACAAAATAATGCTAAGGCATTTCGATCTTTGCGAATACAAATTAAAAAGCAAAGGAAAAACTCAAAAGCTGTGAAAGGGAAAAAAGCTTCATATATATATCAAAAATTCTTTTTACAAGAGCTGAATAGCCCCGATAAAATCTTTTTACAAGGCCAAACGGCCTAAACAAAAAGATGATACAAAAAACAAAAGGTAAAAATGCCTAAAAGATCCTAAATGGCCTAGTCTTCATCAGGGGCCACGTCATCGCCTACGGGGTCTTTGCCACCATCGGACTCACCCAAACCTTAAGACCCCTCGGAATCTTCCTCCTCGGAATAAGCAAGCTTCCTAGCCTTGGCTTTCAATATCTTGGCATTCTCGATTTTAGCTAATAAGTCAAAACCCGAGGGCATGAAGCTTATTTGGTGTTGCCCAAACTAAAAGGCTAAGGCCATTCTGGGTTAATAAAACCCGAGTGCATGAAGCCTATTTGGCATTGCCCGAACAAAAAGGCTAAGGCTGTTACGGGTTAACAAAAGCTGAGGGCATGAAGCTTATTTGGCATTGCCCGAACTAAAATACTAAGGCCATTCCGGGTTAACAAAACCCCAGGGCATAAAGCTTATTTGGCATCGCCCGAACTAAAGGCTAAGACTATTTCCGGGTTAACAAAACCCGAGATTACAAAAGCTTACGAAAAACACGCTCTCGGCAAGTCATATTCTAAAAAGCATAAGCATTTCAGGGAATAAGTTCCTGGACATACCGGGTCCCATGATGCTTTAGAGATAATGAAATCAAAATCCAAGCCTATTAAGAATTCCGAACATGACTACTTAATGCTAAGGCATTTCAATATTTGCAAAAGATAAAAAGAAAATCAAAGGAAAGAACCCGAGAATTATCAAAAAGAAATAGAAAAGTTGTATTTACGAAGTATTGTCTTTACAAAGGCCGAGCAGCCTTGAGACATAGTACTAAGTACAAAAGGAAATAAAATCAAATAGAAGCAACCTAATCTTGGCCGGAGCCCGCATTGTCATCGGGATTTTTGGGGTCTTCTCCACCCCGGGACCTGACTGAGCCCTCAGAATCATTCTCCTAGGGATAGGCCAACTTCCTGGCCTCGGCTTCAAACACCTTGGCATCCTCAATCTCCGCAGATAAATCAAAACCTTGAGCATGAACTTCCTCGAGGGCCTGCCTACGGGATTGCCACTTCTTATGCTCGACTATATTTTTTGATTTGTCTTGAGCCGCATCGGCATCAGCCTTGTACCGGGCCACCATTTCATCAGCTTCATCTTTGACCACAAGAACTTCCGATTTGGCCGTTTTAAGCTCCTTGGCGAGATTATCTCGATCTGAGACGGCCGAACCTAGCCGAGATTGAAT
Source organism: Nicotiana knightiana (assembly GCA_005239525.1). Classification (NCBI taxonomy): domain Eukaryota; kingdom Viridiplantae; phylum Streptophyta; class Magnoliopsida; order Solanales; family Solanaceae; genus Nicotiana; species Nicotiana knightiana. The sequence continues at coordinate 13,729 of ML425026.1, forward strand.
CTCCTCGACCCTTTTTGTCTGGATCTTAGCCCTTTCCTTTGCTTCTATTAGATGGATTTTGGATGAAGTTAGATGTGCCCGAACATCCTCTTTTTCCGAGGCCAGACGATTTATCTTGCCTCTCCATTCATCGGTCTCAACTTTGACTATATTCATTTCAGTTCGAAGCTGATCAATCCGATCGAGTTTTTGTTGGACCTACGGATTTTGACCATTAGTCACCGAATCAAATTCATCATCACTTACTTCGAAAACTTTTACCTGCTCGACCAAGTCAGTATGATCATTTCGATTAACCTCCAGCTCGGCACGGAGGTTCTTAACCTCCATTTCGAGTTGCTCACTAAGAAGTTTAAAGGCGTCTCGAATTTCGGCTTCAAGTTGTTTCAGGTCATCGGTACCTCAAAAAGCCCTCGTTATGAAGCACCGAAGCCTACAAGCAAGAAAAGAAACGCTAAGTCATCTACGAAAAAAAATCTAAGTGTAAGTAAAAATTCACTTACGGAAGCATGCAGGTACCCGTTTCAACGCCTGTTACGCTTCGTTGAAAAGGCAGGGTGCATTTACCTTATTCATCTTAGCTTAATCATCTTCGGTCACCAAACACCGAAGATAGTTGGCCACCGCTACTGGAGGAGAAAGAATCCGAGCATCCTCCGGAAAGGAAAGAATAATGGTACATTTTCGATCGAGATACGCACTCGGAGTAGGAAATTTACTGACCAATCTCGGGCTCGAAGAGGGCCCGCTTGATTCCGGAGATTGGCTTTTCCTCGGTATGTCTAAGTCTCCCAATCCAGTAGCGTCTTCCGTGGCCGTCGAGTCCACGCCATTGAAGATACTGCGAAAAAGGTCATTCGTTCCATGAGTCCCTTCGGTGGGGCATTATTTAGTAGCTTGCGCCTCGTTAAACATCGATTCTGTGAATGAGGGAAACTCATCAACCTCTATTACGCAAAGTGACTCCTTCGAGGCATTTCCCGCAGCTCGTGAGGATCTGGCTTCGGCCTCCTCGATTTCTCTAAGTTGATGTGGGTCAGCCTCACCCCCCTCGGGCTCAGAAGCTACTTGACCTTCGGGATGAGGCAACACGCTATCCATCAGGTCAAAGGCCCCTCCTTCCCCATCACACTCATCTCTTAACCGCTAAAGTGAATTCGGAGGCGGCGCTCGAGCACTGTTACTTTCCTTGGGTTTTCGCACCAATCGGTTATTCGGTTTATCCTTCTCAAGGCCCAGAGAACTCAGAGCCTTTTTTTTCTTTTCTTCTCTTTGTCGTGCTTCGGAGCAGGGGTCCCGGTAAACCTATAAAAGGAAAGTAAAACAAGTTAGAAATTGACGGTGTGGAACTAAAGTCGAATATAACTTAAAGAAAAAATCTCACCATGAGACCGGGCCTCCCATCGGCCCTTTGAAAGCTCACGCCATGAGCGCTCGGAGTAAGGTTTCTGTGTTGCGATACCTTTGACCCACTCCTTAAGTCGAGGAACTACTTCCGAAATTCGAACAACAGTTGCATCGCCACAAGGCACTAATGAGAAAAGAAAAGGAGGAAGAGTAATGAACAAAACTTGGAAATTAATATTGTACTTATGGGAGATGTTCCATTTCTCAGGAAATGGCATGTACTCGGCAAGGATTAAGTTCGAGGTCTTCACTCGGACGAAACGGCCCAACCAGCCTCGATCCCGGTCTTCATCGATGCGAGAGAATGTGGCCTTATTGGCCTGATGTGCAAGATTGATTAATCCCCCTCAATAGAGTCGGGGACTATACAGGCGCATAAGGTGGTTGACGGTGAAGGGACACCCCTCGAGTTTGCTCACGAAGAAGCGAAGGAGAATTACTGTCCTCCAGAACGAAGGATGAATTTGCCCGAGACTCACCTCATACCTCTTGCAAAAGGCTATAATATTTGGATCTAAAGGACCCAACGTAAAAGGTAAGTGTAAATACTTAAAAACCTCTTCACGCGGGTGGTGATTGTTTCCTCAGGCGTAGGAACCACTATGCGCTTATCGAGACCTTGTCGAGAACACTGTCGGTGACCGAACATATATATCTCGAGACCGGCTCGCACTGGCCCGGTACGGAGGAGGTTTCTCAACCTTGAAATCGGCTCTGGTTGGGCACCCCATAGGGACGAAAATCTTTGGAGGAGGTTCCGTTGTCGGTTCCTCAGTAACAACATGCAAAATATTCTCAGTCGGTCTCTAGGAAGAGGGGGTTTGTTTTTTAGGAACGGATTTTAAAGTCTTTATCATTGCTTCTAAATAGAGAAGAAAAGAAGGTGCTGATAAAAGAGGAGGTGTAATTAGCAGATAACTTACGTAAGCTTTCAGAAAACCAGAACGGAATAAGTTTTAAACCTAAGCCAGAAAACCAGAAAATGAGGGTGATGAAGTTTTCTTAAAAGCACGGAGCAAGAGCTTGAATGTAAAAGTTCTAATGAATGGATGAAAGGGTATTTATAGTTTTCTCAAATGGAGGTTCACATCCTGAAGTAGCCAACCGTTAACTGACACACATTTAAGGCCTTGAAGATTGGACCGACGGGACGTTTCAATTACCTTTTGTCGCTTAAGTCATGATTGTGGCTTAATCACGATTTATCGAAGTGAGAATTGAGAGCTCATATCGTTTCTCGCCATCTACTCTCCGAAAAACGAGAGGACAATCTGTATACATGTAAAACCGAGCTCGATGATCGATCGAGCATCCAAAATGGTAGGCCTGGGTCGGTATATCTGTAATCAGGAAAAAGTTGAGCACGAAGTTCGATCTAACGTCCAACACAATCAGCCAAGATTGGAATATGGTAATTAAGATATAACCCAAAGCGTTGTCAAAATTAGTCATCGAAACATCGAGATTCACCGTCGAGCTTAACGAAGGCATAACCGGTCCTGGTTCTAACGATCTCGAAGAAAGATTTGCCGACTTATCTGACATGGGCCCGTAAGTCCCGCAACTAACCCATCATTACAGCAGAAATCACGGAACACGTCAAAAAAGGGGACCAACGGTCAGCAAATCAAGGACTTTTGCTTTTTATAGAACAATAAAATAATACTTTAAAAGGTAGGTCTCCCCTAATATATAAAGGTGACTTGACAATTCATTAAACACATTGTAAAACGAATAGAAAAGGAATATACTGTTATTTCTAGTTTTATCATCATGCTTCGGCACCGATAAAAGTATTTCTAGCTCGAGAGTGACCAATCTCCCAAGGATAGGATTGTTCAACTTGTGTGGTTTGCATTTATCTTTTTATCGCTTATTTCAATATTAATCCGATTTCTCATTTTATATCAAATTAGATCACGTATCCTTAAAATCGTGTACAAATTCAATTGTTATCCGATTTTGAGGGTAAACAAGAACAATATTTACGCAAGCCTTATTCCTACCTTGTATGAATTAAAGAGTATGTTTTCGATAAAAACCTCGACTCAAAAAACAAAAAAACAAAAAATAAAGTAAGTTTGAGAAAAAAATAGAGAGGCCATGTTGGAAATACTCAATAAAACAACAACAACAATGACAACAAAATAATAAGAAAATCAACGCAATGGAAACAACAAGTAATATGAAACATTGCAGAGAGATAATATTTTATGTCATAAAATTTTAAGAAAAGTTGTACGTGCTTACTCCTTCTTGAAAGTAAAAAATATTCTGCAAATCTACGTTAAATAAAAAGGAATAATAACTTATGATGTTTGATTCTTAATTTTTTCATTATTTTAATCTTCTATATGACCGAGTAGTTTTTATTATTAATTTTTAATCGTAGAATAATTAATACTATTAGTATAGAAACAATTGGACCATTTTGGGACAAATTTAGTAATTGGGACAACTATTTTGGGGGACCATGGGGCCTAGTTAGGTACATTTTAATAAATGGGGATTACAAAATTGTTTTGTCAACGATAAAAACAAAATTTAATATATGGTCATGTTTAATGTATGTGCATCATATACTGGTTATAGGCATAATACATCGGCAGCCCCTTAAAGTTATCCTCACTTTTCACTTTGACACTCCATCTTAAATCCGTTCCATTTGAATACTCCAATCACACATCGAATGTGTCATTTAAACACAATTCGATGATGTGGCATAGTGTATGTTGCCCACCTCTTTAGAGAGCGTGTGATCTCAAAGAATAAATAAATGTCGATAGACAAAAAATAAATTCTTTCTCTCACTTTTCCATCTTCTCATTCCATCATATCCTGTCAAGTAACACCATATGAGCTTTACCAAGCTTCACTGTAAACACCCAAAACAACTACGTCTAGCAATCCCTTTAAGTTTTTAAACGAGCAGCCCCAACAACTACGTCCAGCAACCCCTTTAACATTCAAAACTTTATTTTTTTCCGGAAAAGTTTCGTTTTTCTCATCATTAACGAAATTAAACTTTGTGACTTGAATCTGAAGAAAAATCAGATTTACATCTCAAAAAAAAGGGATAGACTTTGTTTTTCTCAACTAATTTTCGTGAATCTAAAGAAGGAGAAAATCAGAAGGAATTTTGAACCCCAAAAGAAATTGACATAAAATTGTTCCTTCCCCAGATCTGAAAATTCTTCCAAAAATCAGTGACAGATTCAATCAAGAAACTAGCACGATATGGGCCGGTTTTATCAAACCCAGGTGAAGATTTGCCGTAATCTCTCGGTCAAAACAGTAAACGGGCAAAACAGACATGGACTCATTGTGGGCAGCGTTGAGGGACTCGTTGTCGTGGACACGAAGATTGTTACAGAACCAAATGATGGATCCTCGTCGAAGGCCTGCTACTTAGAAGGCTCAAAAGGGCGAAGTGGGTTTAGAGTGAGAGAATCCTGAAGTGGTTTCGCAAAGAAAGTGGACTTGAAGTTGGATTTTGTGGGAGGAGGGAGAGAGGCTGAAGCTGAAAGAGAGAGATTAGAAAGAGATGAATTTTTTTTTAATCTTTTTTTTTAATTAATTAATTCAAGTTCAATCCATGTGTCTTTTTTATTCGTCACTATAACAAGCGAATTACACGCATTGTTTATGTTTGGATGCTTATGAATTTTGTGTTTAAATAACACATTTCGAGATATGGTTGAAGTGTTCAAATAGAACGGACTTAAAATGGAGTGTCAAAGTAAAAAGTAAGGACAACTTTAAGGGGCTGCCGATATATTTGGCCGTTTATAATATTAAGTGGCATGGATTCATTCATGAAACATGTTTGAGAGTTTTTTTTTTAGCTAAATAAAAAAAGAAAAAGACTAATCGGACATCAATGATTAAGAGATTATGATCGCAGTGTTGAGTTCAAATTGTGATATTTTAGCCACTGAGTTGTCTCCTTGGTACATCTGATTGTGTAAAAGAATTTCGTCCACAAAGTATCACATAATTCAAACAAGAGCCGAAAAAATTAGCATCCAAAAGGGTGATTTTACCTCTTTTACGTTTTTAATCTACATTAACTATGATATATTGTCTTTTCTTTTCGTGCATTAATAGTGAATGGAGAGTTTAGTTTCTTATTACACATTGTTGTTTCTATCACAAATATAGGCAGGATCTATTGAAGTCCAAAAGACATAAAAACTTACATAAAACAATTCTTTTAGTATGCGTCTATATTTTGAAATTAATTATGTTTAATATGTTCTATTGTTCTTGTTACATTGCTAAAAGAATATATCTAACTTATTTTTATATTGATAATATTGGGGCTAGCTTATGCACAACTTTATTAGTTCTATCGAGCATCTAAATCTCCTATCAGCACAAATATCGAGTATTTTTTATTTACTAAAATTTAGACAGATGAAATAAATAATCTAGTATTTAATTTTCCCTAAGAAAAGAGTCAGTTCGATACACGAAGCATCCTGCATTAAAGAAGGGTATGGGGAAGATCCGCACTAAGAGTATGGTCTAGATAGTCTTCCCTAATACAAGTATCAACAAATTTTAAGGCTCAAACTCATGACTTATAGGTCACACAAAGACGCTCCCTTTATTTTGTCTTCCCTAACATTTAGACAAAACAATATATAACTTTACATGTTTAGGAAGCTTCTCTTTGCTTTCGAATAGAATTTTCATAAAAAGTGATGTGCCATTTAACATGAGGATTTCTTCTAACTACTTTTGGTGAAAGCATATCCCATTCAAGGCCTTAACCCTTTCAAAAGCAAATGGCAATTAAAGCATAAAAGTAAGGTACATGACTAAATACAATGATCCCAATATATCATTATCCACTATACAATTCTTATCTTTAAAGCCTTTTTTTTTTTTTTTTTTTTTTTATCTGTGTCTCTTTATTTAATTTTTTTTTTCCACTTTTTCTTTTTAAAGTGTATATATATTCTACAAGATGAAATTTATTCGTCAAGTTCTGTGAAAAATCACGTGTTCAACGAAAGAAAAGCACGTTAACATTAAAAGTCCTTTTAGGTTTTTTAATGTGTAGGTCTCTCATGATGACTTTGGTACAATTGTTGGCGATCTATGGAGAAGAAGGGAAGTTGATGATCAAATGGTGAATATTTGAAAGAAACTAAAGGCTCTAAAACCTTTATTCAAAAGTCTTAATACTAGTGAGTTGTCACGATCCAAATTTCTCTTCGTTGGGTATCGTGATGGAACCTAGTCTTAAGGACTAGGTAAGCTTAATACTCATGGAATAACAACGATAATAAATAGAATCTAATATTTTTCTGAAATAAGTAATTCTTTACACATTGTATATTCCCAAAACCCGTAAGTACACGTCATAAGCTTTAAAGAAATTACACTAAAATTCAAGAAATAAATACCACTGTTCAGAAATAAGTACAACAGTGCAAACAGAAATATAAGATGGTGACTCCGAAACCGCAAACGCTGAAGCGGTTTTACCTGAGTCTCCTCAACAGCAACCACACTACTGACAATCAATTGGCCGACTAAGCAAATACCTGGGATCTGCACAAAAATGTGCAGGAGAGTAGTATGAGCACACCACAGCGGTGCCCGGTAAGTATCAAGACTAACATCAGTGAAGTAGTGACGAGGACTAGTCAAGACACCCACTAGTCTAATAAAAGAACAATTATCAAGATATGAATCAGGGAAATAATGATATACACATAAAGGCTACGCAATATAGCTAACAAGGCAGTGAATTCGATATAGAAGGAAAACAATAAGTATCAGCGGAGAACCATGAAGTAGCACAAAGAATGAATAGAACACAAACAATTTCGGCATGTAAATATACAACAAGTACATGAAATGACTCAACAACTTCAACCACTTCTACATCAAACTCATAGTCATCTCCACGAGGTTCTGAACCTCGGATAAATTACCATTTACGGGTCCCAATATTCGAACCCTAACACTTAGCATCTTGCGCCCTCATTCGAGTACTAACTGCACGGACGACTCACGTGCCAATTGGGTCATTCCCACCCATACGGTAAGCACAACAAGAGTATCTATACTTGACAACAACAAGGAGTCCTAAATCCATTAGTAGTACTTAACTACGTGTATGCTTGTGCAGGTGTCCTAGCATTATTTCAACAACCAATAAACATAAGGAAAGAAAAAAGGGGAACACGTACATTTTTCATCTCATAAGTTTCCACGCGAATAAACTCACACAATAAGTGTTCCAGTACGCAATATCAACAACAAAGAATGCCCCCAGGCTAACACAAGTATCACAAACAATCCCTGACATAGCCACCTTGTCTCGCCACGTGTGCAATAGTAAAGCATATGCCCGCCTTGTTTCGCCACACGTGCATAAGCATGTTCCCACCTTGTCACGCCACATGCGCAACCCTCAATTTCATATCCCTCCTTATCACGCCGCATGTGCAATATCAATAGTAAACACGTCACGTTTGAAACCTTGTGCAAATCCCCATATCAACAACCGCATGGCAGAAACCTCGTGCATCACTAAAACCAGTACAACAACAACAATGGAAACAGTTCAAGATACAATTAATACGTCAACTCAAGAACCTTCGACCCCAAGATAGGCAAAATTATTTCACGAGAGATAAACATAATTAGGAGAGCTAGTCATATTAAGAATCACTCAACCAGGAAGGAAAATAGCATGTAACAGCTGCACCTAATTACACGGGTTAACAACAGGAAATCAACACAAATCCGATAACTCTATTTACGGGCAAGCCAACTAAGGTATAGTCTATCTAAACTTCCTTTAGGGTCAGTAGTTTCAAGGGTATTCAACAATTTCATTTAAGTACAAGCAACGTGAAATTAATCATAATCTTAGTCGAGACCAAACTATTCTAGAATGAGGTGAAGATAATTACAACGATAGATAAACAGTTAAGAAGACATAGCATGACAGAAAAAGGAAATAAAATCTTCAGATAAGTCAATTAGGAGTCAAATAGGCAATAAAATTAAATCCAAAAGTAAGAAATTCCACATCTAAGCAAATAAGATGACACTAGTAATTAGGAAAATAAATCATGCTAAGGACAATTCATACTCGGCAAAAATAAGGACCTAAGATTCCTAAAGAGTCAACTTTCCACAAATAAGTCCGAGCACGCATTCGTCACCTCGCGTACACGGACTGGAAACAATATATAAGGCCCAAATCCTAAAGGGTAATTCTCCCACACAAGGTTAGGCAAGATACTTACCTCAACCGCTCAAATCAAACTTGAAATCACGTTTTTTCCACGGGTATCCGACTCCCAATGGCTCAAATCTAATCAAATCAATAGCATCGTGTAATTAATACTACAAGCAACTAGTTTAACTAATAAATTCGAAGATAAGACGCGAATTTAGGAAAAATTTCCTAAAAAGTACCCCGGGCGCACATCTCAAAATCGGGTAAAATTTACAAATTATGAATACCCGCTCTATTATGAGAACACTCGAACAAAATCATCAAAAACCGACGTCAAAATCTCACTCAAATCTCGGATTTTCAATTGGGAAACTTTTTCTCCCATTTCCAAACTTTTACTCTCAATTTCCTTGATAAAATGAGGAAACCCACAATTGATTAATGAAATAAACCAAATTCGAGTAATAAATCGTTACCCACAAGATTCCTCTGAAAATCCGCCAAAGAATCGCCTTCTCCCGAGCTCAAAATCCAAAAATTGGAGTGAAAATGAACAACCCTTCTGTCCCCTTTTCAACCCAGAAATCCTCGCACCTGCGCATTCCGCACCTGCGGTCCAACCAATCGCACCTGCGGAAATCACTAACTCCCACATCTTCGCACTTGCACTTAAGGTCACGCATCTGCGGGCTCGCAGGTGCGGCCAAAACTTCGCACCTGTGCCTCAGACCTGGCTCCCCAATTTCCGCATTTGCGGGCTTTCCTTCTGCGCCTGCGACCTCGCACCTGCGGCTACCCATCCTCAGGTGCGGAAAAACACCAGAACTCCAAAAACCAGCAAGTCAGCAACTCAAAATTCCCAAAAACAATCCGTTAACCACCTGAAACACACCCGAGGCCCCCCGGAACCTCGACCAAACATACGAACCAATCCTATAACTCCATACGAACTTAGTCGATCCTTCAAACCACTTCACATAACATCAAAATCTCCAATTATGCATGGATTCAAGCCTATGAACTATGAAATTTCCAAAAATCCACAACTGATGCTGAAACACATCAAAACTAGTCCGAATGACCTGAAATTTGACACACAGGTCACAAATAACACTACGGACCTACAACCACTTTCGGAACCCCATTATGAGCTCGATATCAAATTTTCACCTATCGGTCGAATCGCCAAAATTCTAACTTTCGTCGAATTGCCTCAAATTACTCTACAGACCTCCAAAACCAATTCCGGACGCGCGCCTAAGTCCTAAATCATCATACGAAGTTGTTGGCATCACCTAAAACTCATTCCGAGTCCGTTTACTCAAAAGTCAAACCTCCAGTCAACTTCCATCACTTAAGCTTCAAAAATAGAAATTTTTCTTCCAATTCGACTCCGGATTATCATGTAACTGAATCCAACCACGCACGTAGGTCGATATACACAAAGTGAAGTTGTTCAAGACATTATTCCACCGAACGAATATTAATTTATCAAAACGACTGGTCGGGTCGTTACATGAGTATAAGGGCATTGCAGAGAGAATTGAGAATGCAAGGGTTGATCTTATTCAAGTTCAGGAGGAAATGAGGATGCAATACTCAGATAATCTATAATACACTTATACAAGAGAAGACTATCCTACAGAACTTGGAGAAATGGTCCCTAATTGAGGAAAGTATCCTCAAACAGAAGGCTAGAGTGAAATGGATTAAGTTAGGAGATGCTAATACCAAGTATTTCTCTGTTGTCATGAGTCGGGGTGGTCGTTGGTCTGTATGGTACGGTACGGTATTTAGACGTTTAGGTTCGGTATTTTCGGTATTCGTTTTCTTAAAATGCTATACCAATATTGTACCTAATTAAATTCGGTATGATTCGATTTTTCTCCTTTCGATTTCGGTTTCGGTTTATTCGATTTGAATACTAGCTAGTGCATAGAGTCATAGACTGTAATATTCTTAATTAAAGCACTCAAAAGTACAAACTAAAAATATTTTTTGACAAAAGTTTTGTCCAAAACCGGAATGATCAACCGAGAGAAAGAAAATTTTACATAAAGGAATAAATTTGGTCATTAGAAATGTCTTGTTACTTGCTTAGAGTTAATTGATGAACTTATAAAATAAAAGAAAGTAAAATTTAGATTTTTTATATTTATGTTATAATTAATAAAATGTGTATTGTATAATATAATATATATTTTGGTATGGTATCGGTATTTTGATATTTTATTTTCAAATACCAAATACCATACCTAATACCAAATTATTTTTAAAACTTAAACCAAATACCATACCGAATACCAAAATATCGAATATCAAATACCGAAATTTTCGAATTCGGTATGGTAATTCGATATTTACCAAATTATGCACAACCCTAGTCATGAGGGAGAGAAGTCAAAGGAAACAGATACTAGAGATCTACAGTGATGACAGAATGAAACTGTCTACTCCTACTAGCATTAAGGAGGAGATAATTAAATTTTATAAGAGCCTGATGGGAACTATAGCTACATCTTTACCTGGACCTAAACTTACTCATGAACAATAGTTGAGCTTATGTGTGGAAGTAACATATGAGGATATATATGCAGCATTGTGTGCAATACATAAAGATAAGGCCCTTGGAGTGGAGGACTATAACTCTTTCTTCTTTAAAAGCGCATGGTGGATGATCAAATGTGACTTAGTGGGAGCAATTAAGAATTTTTTTCACTACTGGCAAGTAGTAAAGCTATAAATTGCAATGCAATTACACTGGTACCTAAGGTGACCAATCTTGCATCAGCAAGAGATTTCAGGCTTATTGCCTGCTGCTCAGTGATCTATAAGATCATTTCAAAAGTTTTGGCAAGCAGATTACAGAAATTCATAACAAACATCATGAATGAAGCACAAGTTGGATTCATCCCCGGGAGAAAAATTGCAGAAAACATTCTGGCTCATGATCTTGTCAAAGCTTGAACAAGAAAGAATACCTCTCCTAGATGCATGATCAAATAGACCTGACCAAGGCCTATGATTATGTGGAGTGGATATTCTTGGAGCAGATCATGGTTGAGCTAAGATTCCCTAGAAGGTTTCAAGACTGGGTGCTAACCTATGTCTGAGCTACTCAATTGTGGTAAATGGGGAACTATATGTTCCTTTCTTAGCAACTAAGGCACTGAGACAAGGTGATCTCATTTCACATTTCCTATTTGCAATTGTAATGGAATATTTGGGTAGAAGCATCAATGAATTACATATGGAGAAGCAGTATAACAACATGTTTGGACGGGCTTGTTTAAAGTGACTTTTAAGCCAAAAGTCATAGTTAGAAATTCTAACTTTTGGCTTATTTTTGTCATTTTAGCTTAAAAATAAGTTCTTAAAAGCACTTTTTACTTTATCCAAACACTATAAAATGACTTAAAAGTTATTTTGGCTTAAAAATACTTAAAATAAGCCAAGTCAAATGGGTTCTAAATTTTACCCTAAATGTTCAAAACTAGGTATTACACACCTAAGTTTTGCTGATGACTTGCTCCTATTTGCAAGAGGTGATGTACCTTTTGTTACTCATCTCCAACTGATGGGTTATATTATGTTTTTATGATCTAATAAAATTTTACGTGTCGAGCCAGAAAAAGGACCTGATGTGTAAACAGCACAAGCAGTTAGCTCCAACTCCAGGAATTCCGGATCATATAGTGCCGGATGAGGATGGACCAGCTAAGGGACCTGATCCCTTAGCAGACTCGCAGAATAAAGTACAGGCCAACTTGATAGCTGTAAAAAGTTATGACAGAAAAGGTGACTGCCTGCTACTGTTCACGCTACAGTGTAGCAACATTGTAGCAGTCACTTCCTAGTGGTTGAGCCGTGTAACTTCAAGATCTTTGACATCCTTCTTGGAATGTGTAACGTTGTATAATATCTTGAAGAAAGAACAACAACACATTCACTTGAGCATTTACTATTATTCTTCAAGCATTGAAGATCTGCCCAGCAATTGAAAGCTCAAGTGGGTCAAGAACAAGAAGACAACTCCACTAAAGAGGACCAGTTTCACTGTGTGTCTTAGGCGTCCATTAGTTGAGTTGTAATCTTGTGTTTTGCTTTCTATTGCATCCTATATTGCTTTCTAAGAAGCCTTGTAATAGGAACTCTAAAATTGTATTTCATCCATGATCTTATGTGACTAGGGTTAGTCATAAGTCAAAGTCGTTGTAGCTAGAAGAGTTACAAAGTAGCTTGTAGTAAGTACTATAAGTTAGTGTGTGAAAGTCTTTGTAAGAGTGGTTTACAAAGTGGCTTCTAATAGTCTAGGTTACAAGTTAGTGAAGTTGAAAACCTACAAGAGTAGGTCGTGGGTTTTTCCCCTTAAGAAGGATTTTTCCACGTAAAAATCCCTTGTCTCTTTACTCGTTTTTCTAACACTTAGTTCTGTGGAAACTAGTAGAGGACCTGGTCTCACTACTGGTCGGTGGACGCTAACAAACCTTCAATTGGTATCGGAGCGGGTTCTTTCTGAAAGTTTAACACCTATAAAGGATCTCTAATGGGTGCTCCACCAAATTTTGAGGAAGGACAATCAACCTACAGACCCCCAAAATTCAACGGCCAATACTATGGTTGGTGGAAAACGAGAATGCATGACTTTATCATGGCTGAAGACTCCGAGCTTTGGGACATCATTTGTGATGCCCCTCATGTGCCATTAAAAAATCTTGGAGAAGCAGGTCCTCTAATACAAAAAACCATAAAGGAATACGATGAGGGAGATCGAAAAGCCGTGGAAAAGAACTTTCGCGCAAAGAAAATTCTTGTTTCTGGCATCGGATCTGATGAATACAATAGGATATCTGCTTGTCAGTCAACTAAAGAGATCTGGGATGCCCTGTAGACGGCACACGAAGGAACAACACAAGTAAAGCAGTCCAAGATAGACATGCTCACTACAAAATATGAACTGTTCAAGATGAGGGAAGATGAGTCCATACAGGACATGCATACCAGGTTCACCTCTATCATCAATGAAATTCATGCTCTAGGTGAAGTTATTCCCAGAAGCAAACTCGTGCGAAAGATCTTAAGTGTTCTGCCGAGTTCCTGGGAAAGTAAGGTGAACGCTATCACGGAAGCACAAGATCTGCAGACCTTAACTATGGATGAGTTGATAGGTAATCTGAGGACATATGAGATGAAGAAAAAGAAGGACATTGAAAGAAGAGAGCCGAAGAAGGAGAAGAACCTGGTTCTTCAGGCGGAAAAAATTGAGTCAAGTGAAGAAGATCATGACATGGCCTATCTCACTCAGAGATTCCAAAAAATGGTGCGAAGGAATGGTGGGATACCTAGAAGATGGAGCTCAAGCAAGCCCAGGAATCATGATCTATGTCATAAATGTGGCAAACCTGGACACCTCATCAAGGACTGCCCGCTCTTGAAATAGGACAGCTACAAATACAACACGGACAAGGTTGCAAAGAGAAACAAGGTTCCAAAAAAGAGATTCAGTAGAAAACGCGCAGCTGACAATGTTGTGAGACAAGATCTTGCTGCTTGGGGAGATTCATCCAGTGAATCAGAAGAGGAACCTGAAGCATAAAACAGTTCCATGATGGCAGTTGAGAGCAAGGCTAAGGAGTATGACTCGTTGTTTGCTCTTATGGCTGAATCTGACGAAGAAGATGACACAGATGAGTAAATTTCAGGGATGTTCAGAGAAATCTGAGATCCTACTCTCCTAAAAAATTAATGTCATTGTCAAATGTTCTCATTGATACCTATTATAGCTTAATGGAAGATAAAGATTCATTGACCCTAGATCTAGGAGAAGCTGAACAAACCAGAGATGACCTAGTCGTGTGTGTGGTTGACTTGAAAGAAACCGTAGGAAACCTTGAAAAATAGAATGAGACTCTAAGGTGCAAAATCAACTGTGTTGAGAATGAAAGAGACGACCTAATGATAGTAGTTGTGAATTTTAAGGATACCATAAAAGGTCTTGAAGAGAAAAAGGAAGATATAGAGAAAAAAAATAGAGAGTCAGAAAATGAGAGAGATGATTTAATTGTAGTAGTGGCAGATTTAGAAGAAACTATTCAGGGACTAATACTAGAACCTGGTTCATCAAGTGTAGATAAAGGGAAGGAAATAGCTAGTGAAAAATATGTCAAGCTTGAAAAAGAACTGAATGAGGTCAAAAATAGTATGTGCAGTGAGGTAGATAAAAACAAGGAGTTGCAAGCAGAAGTGAGCAAACTAATATCTGATCTTAAGAAATCCTTGATATGGACTTGGTCCACAGACGCTGTCACTGCTATGTATTTCAACAACTCTAGGAACAAGCAGGGAATCGGGTATCAAAAGGAAAAAACTTCCTCACATCAAGTATGTCACAGTCCCTGACAAATGGCTTTGTACCCACTGTGGCAACAACGGGAACTTCAAGGAAAGTTGCCCAGCTAAGGACCAATCAATCCAGAAAAATAAGATGTTTGCTGGAGAAAGAAACACTAAGAAAGGACCTGGTCCCAGCAAGAAAAATCAATTCTTGTCGGCATGGACTAGAAGAGTTCTTATTCATCCCTTTCCTAACTACAAGGGACCCAAACTTGTTTGGGTTCCTAAATCTAACCATTGATTTATTTGTGCAGGGATCAGTGAGGGGAACTGGGCTAAAATGGATCATGGACAGCGGATGCTCAAAGCATATGACTGGAAATACCATGGACTTCCTCTCATTGAAAGCTCTGCAGGGAGGGGATGTATCTTTTGGAAATGGAAATAAGGGATACATCCTTGCTGTTGGAAGAGTTGGAAGATCTCTGGAGCAATCAATAGAAAATGTATACTATATGGATGGCCTGAAATATAGCCTATTGAGTGTCTCTCAAATCTGTGATAAAGGAAATAAAGTGGAGTTCTTGTCCAAAGTGTGCACAGTTACGAGTCTAGTAACTGGGGAAGTAGTATTGATAGCCAAGAGGTACAAGAACATCTATGTTGCTGATTTCGAATCCTTGGAAGCTGGTGAAGTGAACTGTTTGAAGGCTGTCGATGACGATGCAGAACTTTGACATAGAAGGTTAGGTCATGCTAGTTTTTCTCTCCTAAACAAACTAATAAAAAAGGACCTGATCCGCGTTCTGCCAAATTCAAGGTTCAAGGATCACAAATTATGTGATGCATGTTCAAGAGGGAAACATGTGAAATCATCTTTTAGACCAAAGAAAGATGTTAGCTCATCCAGACCTCTTGAACTCCTCCACATAGATCTATGTGGACCAATGAGAATTCCAAGTAGGGGTGGAAAGAAATACATCTTTGTGATTGTAGATGACTACTCTAGATTCACTTGGACATTATTCCTTCGCTCGAAAGATGAAACATTTGAGGTATTTGTGGCCTTTGTCAAGAAAATTCAAGTGAAGATGAACATGAAAGTGGCATGCATCAGGTCTGATCATGGAACGGAGTTTGATAATGCAGATTTGATGAATTCTGTAATGGAAATGGAATCACACACAAATTTTCAGCTCCAAGGACTCCCCAGCAAAATGGTGTTGTGGAATGAAATAACAGGACTCTGGAGGACATGGCTCGAACAATGCTAATAGACAGTGTGATTGCAAAAAACTTCTGGGCTGAGGCAATCAATACTGCTTGTTACTTGGTGAACAAGTGCATGATCAGGTCCTTCCTAAACAAAACCCCCTATGAACTGCTCAATGGAAGAAAGCCTAAGATAACACATTTAAGAGCCTTTGGTTGAAAATGCTATGTTCTAAACAATAGAAAGGATCATCTTGGAAAATTTGATGCAAAGGGTGTTGAAGGAATCTTTTTGGGATACTCTTCTCAAATCAAAGCATACAAAGTGTACAACAAGAGAACCCAATGTGTAAAGGAGAGTGTTCATGTGTTCTTCAATGAAACTCCCTCCTCACACAAGGACAACAGTGGTGATGATCAAGACAATGAACCACTTTTGGTTCCTGGAGAAATTTCTGATGTATCAAATGGTAAGGCAGATATGATGAGTCATGCCAAGGAGATTATTGAAGGCAACGTAACTTCCTATTCAGGAACACAGAAGGAACCTGGTACCCCAATCTCTCCCACAGAAGCTGAAGAAAGAGTTGGAGATGTTGTGGAAGGTACTCCTCAGATAGCAGAACAAGAGACTCAAGGAAACCCTGTCAATCTGCCAAGTTCCTCCTCAAATCAACTTCAAAGATCAAATTGGGAACATAAGAGTTCCCACCCTCTTGATAACATAATCACTCTGCTTGATTCCGGAATTCAAACCAGATCCAAAACCAGAAACTCTCTAGCCTTCTCAGCCTTTCTGTCCCAAATAGAACCCAAAAATATCAAGGAAGCCCTGAAGGATGCAGATTGGATCATTGCTATGCAGGAAGAGCTTTATCAGTTTGAGAGAAACAAGGTATGGCATTTGGTACCTCGACCTTCAGACAGAACCATCATAGGAACCAGGTGGGTATTCAGAAACAAACTTGATGATAATGGAAAAACTACCAGAAATAAAGCCAGGCTTGTGGTTCAAGGATACAACTAAGAAGAAGGGATTGATTATGATGAGACTTTCGCTCCTGTTGCTCGCATGGAAGCCATTAGAATTCTCGTTGCTTTTGCATCTCATATGGAATTCACATTGTTTCAAATGGATGTGAAAAGTGCATTCTTAAATGGATACCTCAAGGAAGAAGTGTATGTCAAGCAACCCCCTGGTTTTGAAAGTCATGTTCATCCAGAGCATGTCTTCAAGCTGGACAAAGCCTTGTATGGCTTGAAGCAAGATCCCAGAGCTTGGTATGAAAGGTTGTCCAAATTCCTACTAGACAATGGATTCTCTCAAGGAAAAATTGACAACACCTTATTTCTAAAGAAACGAGGAAGGAACCTTCTTATAGTCCACGTGTATGTTGATGACATTATCTTTGGGGCTACAACGGAATCACTGTGTAAGGAATTTGCAATGCTCATTGGAAGTGAGTTCGAGATGAGCATGATGAGGGAACTGAACTTCTTCCTGGGTCTTCAAGTGAAGCAATCTTCTAAGGAAACATGCATCAGTCAACAGAAATATATCAAGGAACTGCCCAAGAGGTTTGATATGGAAGAATCCAAAGTGATTGACACACCCATTGCATTGGCTACCAAACTTGACATCTCTCATGTCAATCAAACCATGTATAGGGGCATTATTGGCTCTCTTCTCTACCTCACAACAAGCAGGACAGACATTGTATTCAACGTGGGATTGTGTGCAAGGTTCCAATCCAATCCTAAAGAGTCGCATCTGAAAGCTGCAAAGAGGATCCTACGCTATCTCAAAGGCACACAGGACCTGGTGCTATACTATCCCTCAGGTGACAATTTCAATCTTATTGGTTATGCTGACGCAAATTATGCAGGATACCTGGTGGACAGAAAAAACACTTCAAGTATGGCTCATTTTCTTGGATTGTGCCTAATCTCTTGGGTTACAAGGAAGCAGAACTCAGTGGCCTTATCCACAGCAGAAGCAGAATATGTTACAGCTGCATCTTGTTGTGCTCAGTTGTTGTGGATCAAACAACAACTAGAGGACTTTGGAGTGTTTATCGACAGCATTCCACTACTATGTGACAATACCAGTGCGCTCAATATGGCAAGGAACCCGGTGCAACACAACATAACCAAGCACATTGATGTGAGACATCACTTTCTCAGAGACAATGTTGAGAAGGGACACATAAGTATGAGGTTTTGTTGCACTGAAGATCAAATTGCAGATATATTCACCAAGGCACTGGGCAGGGAACATTTTGAGAAAAATCGAATGGCTCTGGGCATGCTGAGACCACACTAGGGACCGGTTCTACGTATTGGCTATGATTGTCTTACTCAGGTACAGATGGCTAAGGTGTTTTTTGATAAAGTCTAACTCACATCAATACTGTTGCAGGTAGACATGCATGATGATTACAGGATTTAAAGGAATGACATTGTAGAACATAAAGAGACTGAGCTCTTTTTCAAAAAAAAAAACACAATCAACAACAACATCAAGTACGGGACCTGGTCCATGCTTCCCAGGTTAGTAGCTATGTGTACCCTATCCCTCTTTTAAAAAAGTAACTGCATTAATTACTGCTGCCACACCATTGCTATTTCAAAAGTCACATCTATCACTCCTCTCTTTCAAATCCCTCTGCCTATTTCCCTCTTCCCAAAATTCCTACCGCTAGTTGAACCAGTTCCTTCACCTCCCATTACTCTAATCACTATAAACTCCCTCGCCTCCAACCTATCTCTACACACCCACTCCTACGAACAACCCTCCAGTTTCTCTCTTTCTCTTAATTCCCTACCAACCTGCATCAATGGCCTCCTCAAATGAACTCTCTCCTTCCCTCACCACTGATCTCAATACCATTCCACTGGAAGATCAGGAAACACCTCTTCTGGAGGAAGCCATCTCAGCTTCCACTCCATTATCACCTCCACCTAAACCAGAAGCTCCTCCTTCCTTCTCTCCTCCTGCGGATTCCCTACAAAAAAAACCTCACTACTGAAACCACCATTGTACCTTCTCCTTCCCTTATATCACCATCCGAGCCCTTCACCGCTGAAGTTTCTTACGTCTCTGAAGTTTCAAAAGATGACCCCGATCAGTACATCAATTTTTCTTTGACTCCCATGGAGTCTCATGAAAAGGAGGCAGTAGAAAATATCATGGCAATCGCATCTAAAAACTCCCCCTCTGAAGGCACCCACTCTCCTTCTACAACACAAGGAGCATCGTCGTCCATCTTAGAGGAGAAAGGAACAATGGTCCCTTTTGAGTCTCCTTCCCATGAGGTCACACCTTCTAAACCTAATGAGGGACCTGCTTCTCCACCATCTCAGTCCCCTCAAGACCAGATCTTCTACACACCCCCGCTTGAGTTCATTCCTCCGCGTGAGGAACCCATGCATGAGGATGATGAGGATGACATGGTGCTGAGTGCTCGCTTCAAACTCCGTCACAGCATTAGCACTCCAGCTCCACCTGTTAAGCGTCCCTCAACCAGGCTACAGAAGAAAGAAGCTGTCAATCTGGCTCTGGAAAAGAGTAAGAAAAGTAACAAAAGGAAGAAGAAGAGGCTGGTAAAGGAAGGTCAAATAGTGGGGGACAAAGACATCCCTGCGGTTGCAGTAGAGGATGACACTATTGAGGAACCTAGTTCCTTAGTAGAACGGAAGAAGTCTGGGTCTGGTCAACATAATAAGAAGGAGTCTGTGACAAGTGATGTGAAGACCAAACAGAAGGTGGTCGGGGAGACAAGTGACAGGAAATCTATATCTGCTAGTTCCAAAGGAAAATCTGTGAAGGTGACAGGGAAAAGAAAGCGCGAGGAAGAAACTGCGGTGGAAAAGCGTGAGGAAGAAACTGAGGTGGAACCTAGTACTGAAATTCCCATTTCTTGTAGTAGTGAGAACTGGAAGGAAAACGTTCAAAAACAAAGTGTGATGTGGGGTCGTACATTTGATCCTGAAATTTTAGAGATGCCTGGCATGAGTCAACTCATGACCATGGTTGAGTTCCAAAAGTGGGAACACTTGTTTAACGTGAGTAATCCTAAGGTCTATGAAGACGTTGTGAAAGAATTCTATGATACCGTCTTCACACCTGAAGATGGTTATGTGTGTGTACTGGGGGTGTGGATAGTCCTTGATGACACTGCTCTAGGGAAAATTCTAGATGTTCCATCAGAAGGGCTATCCTCCGTGGATCCTAACAAGTCTACGTGTAGTGGTGATTTTCGGAGAGCTATAGTTAAACAAGGGACAGTCCAGCAAGGGGACCGTGTTCACAAGAAGGCTATGTTGCCTGTTTACCAACTCCTCTTTGAGCTGGTGAACAAAGTTCTTCTTCCCCGAGTTGAGCGACGCTCTATTGCTTCCCGAGTAGATTTGATTTTGATGGAAGCCAATGACGATTTCAAGCCTGTCAACTTGCCTTCTCTTATGATAAATCATATGGATAAGGTTGTCTCAGTCAAGGATGGGAATCATGGTCTCCCCTATGGCTTCTTGCTCACTCGCGTCTTTAAGCACTTCAAGGTTCCACTCAGTAATCCTCGGTTGGGACTCGCAAGCAAAGCTTCTCAAAGACCACTCTTGAAGAATGTGAGTGCATTGAAAAGATTGGGGGCATTTCTTCGACAATCTCTCAGATGATCAATGCCCTGAATGCTGCACATGATACGATCAAGAGATTGAAGGCTCACAATTCCATCCTCGAGGTGTCCAATCTAGTTGCAGAGGACCCTGGTGCGATTAGTGTCTTAAACGAAGAAGTGGATCGCTTGACTAAGGAGAATGTTGAGCTTAAGCAACAGGTGGAGAACCTCACAGACAAGCTTTTCGAGGAACAGTCTTCTGCAAATGCCCGCATAGACCTGGTCCTTCGAACCATCTCTGCTTCCTCCTCCAAGCCCTCCTCCTCTAGTTCCCCTTAGGATCTGTCCTCCCCAGTTCTTTTATGATGTGTTGTGGCTATTATTTTTTGTGCTTTTCTTTTTGTGTTTGGGATGTGGATTTCACCTAGCTGCTCCTACTTGGAAAAATCCAAATGAAGTTATTTTCTCCTAAAGCAGATACTTCCTTTTGGTTTAAACTATTTCTTAATGCAATCAGTCTTTTTATGTTCTCGTTAGTGCGTTTCTGCTTTACTATTCTGTTTCTATCATGTTGTGTGCACATAAGGCGCACGAGTCAACTGTATCAGACTTCCTTATGCCTTCTGCCTAGGTATGCCTTTTTATGATGCCAAAAGAGGGAAGTTAAGGGGAAGCTCATCGACAGGGGGAACTCACATTGACAGGGGGAACTTGCTAGGAACCCGATAGATCATTTGTTATGTATCTACTGGTGTCAGTTTACAATTTTGTTCACATAACTGCTTCCCAAATTTAAAAGTTTGTCATCATCAAAAAAGGGGAAATTGATGGGTTATATTATGTTTTGATGATCTAACAAACTTTTACGTGCCGAGCCAGAAAAAAGACCTGATGTGTAAACAGCACAAGTAGTTAGCTCCAACTCCAGGAATTCCGGATCATACAGTGTCGGATGAGGATGGACCAGATAAGGGACCTGATCCCTTAGCAGACTCGCAGAATAAAGTACAGGCCAACTTGACAGCTGTAAAAAGTTGTGACAAAAAAGGTGACTGCCTGCTACTGTTCACGCTACAGTGTAGCAACATTGCAGCAGTCACTTCCTAGTGGTTGAGCCGTGTACCTTCAAGATCTTTGACATCCTTCTTGAAATATGTAACGTTGTATAATATCTTGAAGAAAGAAGAAAAACACATTCACTTGAGCATTTACTATTATTCTTCAAGCATTGAAGATCTGCCCAGCAATTGAAAGCTCAAGTGTGTCAAGAACAAGAAGACAACTCCACTAAAGAGGACCAGTTTCACTGTGTGTCTTAGGCGTCCATTAGTTGAGTTGTAATCTTGTGTTTTGCTTTCAATTTCATCCTATCTTGCTTTCTAAGAAGACTTGTAATAGGAACTCTAAAACTGTATTTCATCCATGATCTTGCATGACTAGGGTTAGTCATAAGTCAAAGTCGTTGTAGCTAGAAGAGTTACAAAGTAGCTTGTAGTAAGTACTATAAGTTAGTGTGTGAAAGTCTGTGTAAGAGTGGTTTACAAAGTGGCTTGTGATAGTGTAGATTACAAGTTAGTGAAGTTTAAAACCTACAAGAGTAGGTCGTGGTTTTTGTCCCCTTAAGAGGGATTTTTCCACGTAAAAGTCCCTTGTCTCTTTACTCATTTTTCTAGCACGTAGTTCTGTGGAAACTAGTAGAGGACCTGGTCTCTCTACTGGTCGGTGGACGCTAACAAACCTTCAATTGGTATCAGAGCGGCTTCTTTCTGAAAGGTTAACACCTAGAAAGGATCTCTAATAGGTGCTCCACCAAATTTTGAGGAAGGACAATCAACCTACAGACCCCCAAGATTCAACGGCCAATACTATGGTTGGTGGAAAACGAGAATACATGACTTTACCATGGTTGAAGACTCCGAGATTTGGGACATCATTTGTGATGCCCCTCATGTGCCATTAAAAAAGCTTGGAGAAGCAGGTCCTCTAATACCAAAAACCAGAAAGGAATATGATGAGGCAGATCGAAAAGCCGTGGAAAAGAACTTCCGCGCAAAGAAAATTCTTGTTTCTGGCATCGGACCTGATGAATACAATAGGATATCTGCTTGTCAGTCAACTAAGGAGATCTGGGATGCCCTGCAGACGACACACGAAGGAACAACACAAGTAAAGCAGTCCAAGATAGACATGCTCACTACAGAATATAAACTGTTCAAGATGAGGGAAGATGAGTCCATGTCACACCTCCTTTTTCCTCCACCCCTGGATTAATGAAGGGGTAACAAGGGAGTTTTTCCACTTTAAGTGACATTATTCGGATTTGAAATTTATTTTATTTATTTCAGAGTCGCCACCCGAATTTTTGACGATGCTCCGGGACACCGTGTTATTTAAAAATCCCAAACCGAGGAAATTTTGACTCTGTTTTAATTTGTCTGCGATCAGAAATCCGAGTAAGGAATTATGTTACCCCGGAGAAGGTGTTAGGCATTCCCGAGTTCCGTGGTTCTAGCACGGTCGCTTAACTATTAATATTTGGCCTAATTATCTGATTATTTACATGTTTTAAACCTATTATGATTTTTAGCCTTTTTTTCATTTTTTGGCCGCTTTTATGAATTTATCTTGAAATAAGTCACGATGGTGTGCACTTGTTTGTTTTTGGACACATTATAACTGCGCCACATGAAATGCATCCGCGATTACAACATGTGATTTTTATTATAGTTTGAAGTTGAAGACGGGGACATGAGTTGCCACTCCCGAATGTAGTTTAAGGTAATTTTTGAAGTCACGATCGATTTTTATATCATATTTCAAACCAAAAGTAACATATTACCTAATAATATCATCTAAAAATGGTGTACATTAGTCTAAAGACAGTGTTTTATGGGCTATGGCCTCATTTAGCCTTGTTTGTAACACCTTGGGCCATCCTAGTGATGACTATTTTTGCAAGAGAAATATTAGTTAGGAAATTCGGTTCTCCATCAAATCTTAAAGGCTTCTACATTCTAATATGCTAAATGGTATCAAATATGTTCATTGAGAAACACATCATATATACACAAACATATAAAACACATTATCTACTGATTTTCCGCTTTGAATTTGGTAAGCTAGAATCACTTTATTTCCTGGGCCTTTGCAATTTTCTTAAATAACATAAACTCAGGTAGATTTATTAATAATAACCTAGCCCCGTGTTTCTAAGAGTAGAACGTATTCGAAGTGTTCCCATGTTGATTTTCAGAAGACATTTTTTCGAGATATGAAATGAATTGGAAATAATCTTACTGACTTCTACTTATATTGACAATGACTGATTTTTGAAACGAATGCTTTCTAAAAAAAATTCAGTAATATTCATTCAAAGTTTTATGCATGCTGATTTAAGAAAATACAGGTTCTTCTTTTGATTAAACACCTATCAGCACTGTATTACTTCTTATATTAGGACTAGATTAGAAATTCCAAGGGATTGCCTTAGAGGTCAGCATGAACAGTATATATTAAAAAGGCTGAAAATGAATACACAGTCCCATCTTAAATTACAAAGTCCCAGAATACAGAAATGAATAATTACAGTTTTTCTTTTTACAGAAATAAAAAAAAATATACAACCTCTGTAAGAATACAGTTTTGAATATTAAAGAAGGAGCTAAAATAAAATCCTAATGGGTTGCTTCTTATCCGGATACTTTACACTTGCAACTCTTCTTTTGTAGTTTCTAATCATCTCAATATAGATGTATAATGCATCAATTAGAGCAAATCTGACCATGACGGGGGTCAGACTTAACTCTATTGATGTGAGATTTTATGATACCAAAGCGGAAACTTTGTGCATTTGCTGAAAAGAATCTAACCATGGAAGGGGTCAAATTCATTCTAATGACGCCATCCTTTTTGACCCTTACAGTCATATCCATATTTCAGCAAGTATTTATTCGAATACTTTGACTACTCTTGGCTTTTTAGAGAATGAATCAGGCCATTTATGGGCTCGGACTCTTTGCTCTAAAGGCCTTCTTGACTACCTACTTTATACCCTTTGAAGGGTAAATTTCAGCCATTTGTACTATTTTTGTGCACTATCATGGGGTAAATTTGACCATTAACAGGTCAAATTCATATACCCTAGTGCTAATACTAACCTATCTAGAGATTTGTTGAATCTCTTTATTGACCAAAAAGACTCAATTGAAAGCATATTTTTTGCACACTTATAGGGAGAACCTGACCATAAAGAAGGTCAAATTCTTCACCTTAGTGCAACCTTATTTTTTAGTATGGAACTATGAATATTTACCATATTTATATACATTTGGCCTGAAATACACAGAATATTCCAACAAAGAAAATACCAAAAAAAAAAACAGTATCTATCACATTCGCAGGTTCATTAATATGCTAATAAACACCTATACAGTCACATTTACATAAAGCAGAAGAGATAACCTCATTCATCAATGACAAACTAGTTTAAAGCAGGCAGAAGAAGTAGAAGAAGATTCCAGTTCAAGAAATTTCATTAAGAAAAGATGGGTTAATACATACCTTTTTAAGAGTAAAAGCAACAGAAATTTGACCAAATAAAGGTCAAATGCAAAAAACGGGGACCAACACAGCAACTAACATGACACAAAACCAGCAGTAGAGAAACCCAGACAGTGAGAGCTTGTCCAGAAATTGAAGCAAGATCAGCAAGAAAACAGATTTCAACCAGATAACTCTCAAAAAACCAGTCAGCTACCACCCAAATTCAAGAATACCAAGACTGAAGAAGACCAGATTTTTTCTTCAGATATTTCTATACCTAATCCAGTGTTCTTTTTTGTATAGGATTTCTACTGTGTGTGTATATGGAATTTCTGTATCCAAATTTTTAACAGGGGCTTTTTTTTTGTTCAAAAAGTAAAATCAAGCAAAGTGAAAAAAAAAAACGGTCCAGAATATGTAGAAAGAAAGTCTATTTATAGGGAGCTCAAGGGTGGGATATGCTTTTGCATATTCCTCATCCAAAAAGCTGAAATAGTACATAGGGCAGTTGTTATTCTTATAATTGGGACAGCTGCCCCTCTTCGAGAACTTTCCTACCTTAGAAAAGACCTTTTTATCCTTAAGAATCTGATTTCCTAATATATATTTCCCATGTACCCCTTTGAATCCCCTATATTTACCATTAGGTAACCAGGGTGACTTACTTAGGTTATCATTTAACTATAGTTAACTGACACTAGTTATGCCCTTTAGATGACAATTAGTTGTTCTTAACTGAGGTTGAGTTAATTAATTAAAGGTTAGTTGATTAAATGCCTAGAGTTAGCTTTCATACTAACTATCTATGTTTAAGTTATTTAATCATCAGTTTAATTAAACTCAATGGAGGTTAGTCAACTCAGTTCTCTTAACTTAGGTTAAATGAATCTGTTTTAGTCCATTAACCTCAAACTAATTGTCTTAAACAGATTTTATTTTTAGTTAAATACTTAAGAAGCTACCTAA
>ML425026.1:42468-86318 GCA_005239525.1 Nicotiana knightiana
ATTAATTAGGGTGCTTAATCCCTACTGATTTTGGACCTGTTTTGAGAATGAGGTTAACTAGGTGTTGGTTAATTCTAACTTAGTAAATTATACTTAACCCTTAATAAAATTAGGAGTCTAGTCTCTTTTTAGGAAGTTAGGTTAGATAATTAGCTTAATTAGTTAATTAGGTTCTTAGAGTTGGTTTATAATTATATGGTTAAATATCCTAGTCTTGATAGCATGTCTAATCAATGACCAAAGCTCGGGACTAACATGGGTAATTAACTTGTTAGGATCAGATTAAAAAAATGAAACAGGAGGTTAGGAGACTAATTATCAAAGAGTCCTAGTCATCTTATATTAATATTAGAATGAACTAATTAATCTAGCAAATTAAGACCCCAAACAAACACATAAGAAATCAGTTAATCAACCAGGATATTCAAGAGGATCTAATCAAGAACAAATACATGAAGCATATTTTATACTTATGAATATCGAGACCTGAGCTACATTATTCAAATATCTAAAACAGGGTTTGATTAATCTAAACATGTATGATCGAACTAACAATATACAAGGTCATTTAACCAAACGTGAACCAANTCATAATTCCTTGATAATGCGAAATTTTAATAATTTTGAAAAAATGAATCATGGATATACAAACAATGCAAGTGATTCACAATTAATTACCAAAAAATCAACAAAAATTCATAAAATCCATTGATTTATTGGGATTTTTATAGGACGATACGGCGAGTAAAAATCATATGCTCACAGTCCATACAGGACATGCATACCAGGTTCACCTCTATCATCAATGAACTTCATTCTCTAGGTGAAGTTATTCCCAGAAACAAACTCGTGCGAAAGATCTTAAGTGTTCTGCCGAGTTCCTGGGAAAGTAAGGTGAACGCTATCACGGAAGCAAAAGATCTGCAGACCTTAACTATGGATGAGTTGATAGGTAATCTGAGGACATATGAGATGAAGAAAAAGAAGGACATTGAAAGAAGAGAGCCGGAGAAGGAGAAGAACCTGGTTCTTCAGGCGGAAAAAATTGAGTCAAGTGAAGAAGATCGTGACATGGCCTATCTCACCAAGAGATTCCAAAAACTGGTGCGAAGGAATGGTGGGATACCTAGAAGAGGGAGCTCAAGCAAGCCCAGGAATCATGGTCTATGTCATAAATGTGGCAAACCTGGACACTTCATCAAGGACTGTGCGCTCTTGAAACAGGACATCTACAAATACAACACGAACAAGGTTGCAAAGAGAAACAAAGTTCCAGAAAAGAGATTCAGTAGAAAAAGCGCAGCTGACAATGTTGTGAGACAAGCTCTTGCTGCTTGGGGAGATTCATCCAGTGAATCAGAAGAGGAACCTGAAGTAGAAAACAACTCCATGATGGCAGTTGAGAGCAAGGCTAAGGAGTATGACTCGTTGTTTGCTCTTATGGCTCAATCTGACGAAGAAGATGACACATATGAGGTAAATTTCAGGGATGTTCAGAGAAATCTGAGATCCTACTCTCCTAAAAAATTAAAGTCATTGTCGAATGTTCTCATTGATACCTATTATAGCTTAATGGAAGATAAAGATTCATTGACCCTAGATCTAGGAGAAGCTGAACAGACCAGAGATGACCTAGTCGTGTGTGTGGTTGACTTGAAAGGAACCGTAGGAAACCTTGAAAAAGAGAATGTGGCTCTAAGGTGCAAAATCAACTGTGTTGAGAATGAAAGAAACGACCTAATGGTAGTAGTTGTGGATTTTAAGGATACCATAAAAGGTCTTGAAGAGAAAAAGGAAGAGATAGAGAAAAAAAATAGAGAGTCAGAAAATGAGAGAGATGATTTAACTGTAGTAGTGACAGATTTAGAAGAAACTATTCAGGGACTAAGACTAGAACCTGGTTCATCAATTTTATAATGAATCTTGTCATTTTAATATTCAAATTCGTTCGTCTGTATTCAAGAAACAACTTACAATTGATATCCAAATTTTCATATGAAAGTTTCTTTATTAATGAAACTAAACAGTTCGATTGGAGTTATTAATGCATCTTTTTGTTCTCTGCATAAAGTTTATGCATAATTTACACAACTGTGCACTACGAAAAAATGTTTGATTTTTGGTATAAAAATTCAATATCTACTAACTACATATATTAATTTATGTACTAATTTATCGAAAAAAATATTAAATAAGAATATATCAATGTCATAGTAAAACTAATTTGTAATTATAGAATTATAATCTCTTTATAATAATTCACATATCTTATCCAAGACGTAACAACCATTTTTTTTTATATTAGATATTTAAAAAAAACGTTCGCGAAGTGTTATAAGAGACAAAGTCCAAATTATTTTGAATTTTTCATATATGTTCTTTCTCCTTATTCTTTATTGTTTTATTCTTCCTTCTTGCTTTTCTGATCTAGTTGTTGGGATAAGAGGAAAAGGAACAATTTAACAACACTTACTACATGAATAATTTTGTTAATTTATGCCTCCAAAGAAGGGGGTTTTGCATCCGTACTTATTTTTTGTGCCACATTTTAACTTATACTCGTTTTGTAAAAAAAATTGCATCCGTACCCGCTTTTGCGCATAACTTCAGCATGTGGGGCTGAAGTAGCAAAGACAATCACGCAAAACTTCAGCATTCTAGTAGACAGGCATAAAGTAGCTTGCGAACTTCAGCTCTAGTAAATGGGGAACTTCAGCTCTAAAGCTGAAGTTTTTGTCTTTGTAAATGGGGAACTTCAGCATACGGGGATGAAGTTCCCCAGTTATAAAGACAAAAACTTCAGCATACGGGGCTGAAGTTCTCCAGTGTAACTTCAGCTCTAGAGCTGAAGTTTTTGTCTTTGTAAATGGGGAACTTCAGCATACGGGCTGAAATTCCCCAGTTATAAAGACAAAAACTTCAGCATACGGGGCTGAAGTTCTCCAGTGTAACTTCAGCTCTAGAGCTGAAGTTACACTGGAGAACTTCAGCCCCGTATGCTGAAGTTTTGTCTTTATAACTGGCGAACTTCAGCTTAACTGGTGAACTTCAGCTCAGCGAGGGAAAAGGGAGCTGAAGTTATTTAAAAAGTGGGTACAAATTAAAAAAAAATTAAAAATCAGGTATAGGTTAAATAGGGGAGCAATTTTACTCCAAAGAATGTGATTGGATTATGATTCCTTCGGCTTTAATTAGAAATTTTTAATTTGAGTCTTGAAATGAAAAAATTTCTAGAAAGAAACATACGTGAATTCGAATTTATCAATTTCATGTCTTATTCCGGATTTATCAAACCCTAATAGGAAGAAGAGCCAATCATGTGAGTATGACAAGTTTCTGTTGGACTTAAATGTCTCAACAATGTCAACAACTATTAAACCAACTAGGGACTTGGGTGGGGAGGAGTATTAATTTACGCCCACCGAATGTTTTTACTAATTTAATTTATTATGATTAAATAATATATTAAAGTAATACTATGTACATTAATTCATTATAACTTAAATAATAAATTACTTTTATGAATATATGTTTCATAAATTTATTGACTTGATATATAGCATATGTACTTCAATAGCAGATGGCGCTTGTAATCAAATTATTCAATTGATTTTAATATTTTTTTTTAGACGAAACATAGATATATTCGTAATAAAAATAAATCAATTTTTTTATTTTGAATTCATTTTCAAAAGTATTACGAGTTTAATGATAAAAAGGTAAATAATATTACCGATAAAAATAATTCTAGATTCATCTCTATATCCTTACATGTATTGTCATTATTAGACTATATTAGTTAGTATTGCATTTATAATACAATATTATATATATAAAAGGTCAAAATTATTTTTTAAGTAAAAACAGTAAATGTTGATTTTGTTTAACATAAAAGGGCTTAAACTGCTCCTATCATTTACTAAATGGTTTATAGATGCCCTCCGTCCATCTATTTGTCCCAAAAAATCACATGACGTTAATTCTATTAACAAAATTACCCTTGCGACTAATGGTAGAACCTGTGGACCTTCTATTTAGTGACATGGCGATTTTTCACTGTGCCACGTGGCAATTTAGGTATGTAACAACAAATTGGTCTTATTTTGGATCAGGTAAATAGTATCCGACCCTAGGTTTTTTATCATGGTCAAAATTACATTAAACAACCTTCTTTTACCTGATTACGGAAAAGAGTCATTAAGCATATTTGACTTATGCATTTATCATTATTATTATTAAAATTTTGATAAAGCTAAGGAGGAGCGGACATGGCCGGAAGTATAGGTCGAACAGTGTCCAGCAGAAAAGCTTATGCTTTGGTGAGAATTAATTATGATTTTTTCAATCTTTTTGTGTTTAGTGTGTTGTTTGAATGTAAATATTTCTTCTTATGTTATGTGGTTCAATGTTCTTGATTTATTTTATTAATATATAACTTTAAGTTTCAGATTTATGTATTGAAGTTTGAACATTTACTGTAATGTTGTATTTTTTATTTTTCTTATGAAGTAGAGGAAGCAGGGGCGGATTTAAAGGGGCAGAAGGGAGTTCATCCGAACCCTTTTCGCTGAAAAATTACACTATATATATAAGGCAAAATCTATTTTTTTTTACCTCTATGTATCATGTTTTGAATCTTCTTGACACAACCCAAAAGCATAGCTTAGTGGACAAGGGGGTTCAAACCTTTATAAGGTCATTGGTCCAATTATAAGGTCATTGGTTCAATTCCTACTTGCTACGATCTTTTTTAACTTTTTTTTTAATCCCCTTAGCGAAAATCCGCCTCCACCACTGAAAGGAAGAGGAAAGGGGAAAATTTGAAGTTAAAGTTGGTGCATGTATGTGGTATTCTCTGATCTGAGATGATCATCTTCGATATAGAACGACATTTAATTAGTTTTTTTGGACACAAATCACGCAACAATTTGATCCATATGTGATCTCACCCCCAAATGCCATGTGGCCCAATAAAAATAGGGGCATTTGTATCTATACCTGTTTTTTCTGTCACGTTTTAACTTGTGCCCGCTTTGCTAAAAAAAACTACAAGGGTACCCGCTTTTTCGCATAACTTCAGCATACAAAGTTGAAGTAGCAAAGGCAATCACGCAAAACTTCAGCATTCTAGTAGACGGGCCTGAAGTAGCAAGTGTGCTGAACCAAGTGTACTGAAGTTTTTGTTTGTAATTGATGAACTTAAGCATAGTAGCTGAAGTTTTGTTCTCTATTTGCTGAAATTTTTGTTTAACTTGTGCACGTCTTAACGCAAAGCTTTTATTTGTAATTGCTGAAGTTTTTGTTTTTGTAACTGGCGAACTTCAGCTCTAAAGCTGAAGTTTTTGTTTTTGTAACTGGCGACCTTCAGCTTTAGAGCTGAAGTTTTTGTTTTGTAACTGGCGAACTTCAACTCTAGAGTTGAAGTTTTTGTTTTTGTAACTGACGACTAGAGCTGAAGTTTTTGTTTTTGTAACTGGCGAACTTCAGCTCTAGAGCTGAAGTTTTTGTTTTTTTAACTGGCGAGTTTCAACTCTAGAGCTGAAGTTTTTGTTTTGTAACTGGCGAACTTCAGCTCTGATAAACATATTTATGGCAATCATCCCATGAACTGAAGTTCCATAGCAACACCAACAACAGCAAAAGAAAGAAGAAGAAGAAGAAGAAGAAGAAGAAGAAGAAGAAAACGAAGGAGAAGAAGGAGGAGGAGAAAGGGGACTGAAGTTATTTAAAAAGTGAGTACAAGTTAAAAGTTTTTAGAAAAATAAGTATAGGTTAAATGAGAGCGACAATATGTCACCTTATTAAATAGAAGGCCCACATTTTGACCCTTTTGTATTTGTATAATTAATTTTTTATATGTGTTTACTTTTTTATATTTTAAATTTATCTAATTAATACAATACACATTCTCCTCACACTTTATTACTTAATATAATTTAGTATAAACCATATATGTAAGGTTGCATGTAATGAAGTTAGGTCCTAAAAAGTGGGTGAAAATGGGAACATTGCAAATGTTATCCGGATTAGCCTTTATATGATAAACAGATGGAATAGTCAGAATAATAATTGGCAAAATTGGGTGGATAATGAGGTGTATAAGTTCGATGTTGCGGTGGCACCACGATTCTAAAACAGCTAGTGCAACTTGTTAGGAAAAGCTGACAGATAAGATAACTATATTTGAGAGGGAGATTCCAACAGGAGATTACGGGTTCAAAATTCCGTGCATATTTTTTCGATTAAACTCGTTGTACGAAATTTATCTAATGCGATTTACTTTTTTAGTATAATTTAGCTAAAGTACTAGCGGGATTTACCTAGAGCATACCCGAATAACAGCGACTATAAGTTTTCTAATTTTTTTAAAAAAAAAAAATGTTAACTATATTTCTTCTAACACAATCCTCGAGAGAATATCCTTAGCCTCACGAAAGGTACAAAAAAGTCCTTTTTTCTTTTCCCTTTATTCTTTTATCATATTCCTTATTTTGTATTTTTCTCGTTTTTACTGTTGTTTTTGCTTTTATTTTGGTTAAATAGTTGTCAAGGGATTGGTCATAAAATATTTGGAGAAAATTGCTAGTTGATAGTTTATTGGTCGAGTAAAGTGCTTAGTCAGTTGTTGTTGTGATTTTTAAATATATCTTTATTTAAGTACAATAACAATAAACTCAATATATTCTTACCGGTATAGAGATATATCTCTATTTGAGTGCAACAATAAATAAACTACAAAAATGTTGAGTAAATCAATCACTAAAATTTGATGCAAATTTGTTCAAAGAGGGATTCAAGTCAGTTGAACTTTGCTATGTTATCAAGTACCTTAATCCATAAAGATTTGACATTTTCAGAACTTTGAGGTAAAAATTGCGCGGCGTGTCCTATTTGATTGCTCTCATTTAATCTATATTCATATTTTTAAAATGTTTTAACTTGTACCCACTTTTAAAACAATTTCAGCCCACTTTCTCCTCATCCTTCTCCTTCTTCGTTTTCTTCTTCTTCTTCTTCTTTCTTCTGCTGCTATTGGTGCTTCTATAAAACTTCAGTTCGTATGGATAAATTTTTTGCTGAAGATTAACGTTTGATGCTTATGTACTTCGACCAACTTAATAACTTCCAAATAAATAAAGTTAAGAATGCTGAAGTTAAGCAAATATAAACAAAAACTCCAGCTCCTAGAATGTTGAAATTCAACAAATATAAAACAAACTTCATCCCTGAAGTTCATCACAAATATAACAAAGCTTCACCTGAAACATGCTGAAGTTCAACAAATATAGAACAAAACTTCAGCAAAAGTGCTGATATTTTTACAAATGAACTAAATTACTTCAACATCTTCTGCTGAAATTTTTTGAAAAAGCTTTATGACAAAAGTAATGAATCCAGAATAAAACTTCAACTTAATTAGTGCTGAAGTTTTTACAAATGAAATAAATAACTTCAGCATCTTCTGCTGAAATTTTTTAAAAAGCTTTACAACAAAACTATTGAATTCAGGACAAAACTTCAGCTAAAACATGTTGAAGTTCAACAAATAGAGAACAAAACATCAGCTAGTAGAATGCTTAAGTTCAGTCGTCTACTAGAATGCTGAAGTTTGCGTGATTGTCTTTGCTACTTCATGCCTCTATACCTGAAGTTTAGGCGAAAAGTGGGTACGCTTGCGATTTTTTTTTTTGCAAAGCGAGTACAAGTTAAAACGTGACCCAAAAAGCGAGTATAGATGCAAATCCCCTAACTTTAAGACTTAAGACGAGGGTGGTTGAATGTCCCTAAAATTGACGATATTTAAAAACGATCCCCCGAATTGGCACGTAGTTATTGTTTTTCATGACTTCTCTATCAGATTTATAGAGTTTATGTTATATTTGCTTTACGTATCTGTTAAGTTATTTATCAAATCTACCCGGTTGACATGATTTTGCTCTTCACAGATTTAATTCTCTACCATATTGGTAGAACTTATGCTATATTTAATCTACCTATATGTATAATTGTCACTGGAATTCTACCAATTGACATAATTTTTTGTGTTATTTTAACAAATTGTTCTTCGAATTTGCAATTTCAATTTTGATCAAATCACTCCAAATCTGTTCCAAAATAATCTCAAATTTGAAACAGAGCTTCCAGTAGCAACACAAATAATCTCTAATCATCAATTTAGTCAAATAACACCAAAATAAAAAGACCAATTTTGTCTTTTTCAATACTTTCTAAGGTTCAACAATGGAATTTTGAGCTTTTTACAGTAAATTACTATATCAGCATTTGAACAAAAGATTTAAGCACAAATTATCAATATTCAAATGATTTTAACAATGATAGATCATTAATCTTGTACTTTCCTCCACCAAAGAAGATTTATAAGCTTTTAAATATTACAGAATTATGATGTTCAAGTAAAAAATGAGGACATTTCGCGAAAATTGGTCAAAACCATGAACATTCCGCCACGATCACTCCTTGAATTTGGGGGCACGTCGTGCAATTTTTTGTTGCAACAACTAACCATTTTAATGATATATACATTCAAAAAACATAGGTAAAAAAAGCTTTTTTTTTAAATGGGCATTGATGAAATTCGTTGAAATTATATAAATGAGGCAATAGACAAAATTTAACAAAGTTTGAAGGTGAGTTAGACTAGTTTGGACCCAAAATTCATTACCAATGATATACAATATTAAAAAAAATTAGGCAAAAAGATTTTATTTTCAACGCGTATGGTTGAAATTTGTTGAAAACAAATAGATGAGGGAAACATACGAAATTTGAGCAAGATTAGAGGTGATTTGGACCGATTTAGTATCAAAATTAAACGTTAAAATCGAGTTTACAAAATTGTCCAGCCATACATGTATCTCACACACATGTATACATGAGATATACATGTGATACACATTTGATACACATATGATCAATATGTGATATACAAATGATACACATATTATCTTTTTTCAAGTTCATTTTTTACTTCGAATATTCAATTCAAACCACCTCAAAACTCCATTAAATCATCCCAAAATTGAGAATCAAGCTTTTTAAGATGTACACAATCTATGCCAACAACATTCACTCAAAAAAAAGCAAAAAATTGACTTTCTTTAGCTATAAATAGTTGATTGACTAATATTTGTAACACGTGACTAATATTGGTAATATTTTATAAATTGATCAATTTTTATACTAATTTAGTTATGATCGGACATAATTGGTAATTTCTCTTGAATTAGTCCTTATGTATGGTTTTGGGTCCAAATCGCATTTAGAGATGGACCAAAGTCAGTAGCTTACCTAATTGGAGGCTGGAGCTAACGGCGTAAGGGTTTTTTTTATCGGATAATTATATTGTATATATAAAATAAATATAATCTTTATATACAGCTCTCTTGTGTTTTATACTTTTTAAATTTTGATTTTTAAATATCTTAATAAAAATTCCAGCTTCACCACTAGCCTTAATATATGAGAATCGCGGTAAAAAAATAATTTGACCTTCAAAATTCTAACTACATGACATAAATGGAGACAAATGAAGTAAATAATTAATGGATCACTATTTCTTGCATGTGAATTTAGCTTTTCTCTTCGGTTGTATTTGTTCCGAAGGAAATTTTCGAACAAGGACGTTAGAACAGACTATTTTGTAAAAATAGAAACGAGCTAGCCAGTTTTCGAACTGGTCAGTCAAAAATAGCCAGTGTTTGCAAAGTCATTAAAAAGAATAGCTATTGTTTTGCTGCAACACGAAAAGTTGCAGCATATGAGCTTCCAGCATATTCTGTTGAAACTCCAATATGCGAAAAATTCCAACATAATATACTGGAGATTGGAGCACATGTGTATGAACTTCCAGCATATTATGCTGGATCGATATATTATACTGGAACTCCGGTATACTTATGCTGGCTAGTATATTATACTAGAATTCCAGTATATTATGCTGGAGTATTTTTCGGATTTTGAACAGTGTTTTCGTTTAGATTTATCTTTACATGAAAAGTGGCTAAACTTCGATTACTTTTGAAACTGTAGCTATTTTTGAAAGATCGCTTGTAAATCTGACGATTTTTGAATTTCTCCCGCCTATTTTGTTTGTAAAGTGAATATATTAAGCTAACAAACAATTACGCCATCAATTACAAACAAATTGGAATCGGCTATAATTAAATCTAAACATGAGGGGGATTTTGCACATTCTGTGGTCCATTACAAACTCAGATATCAATTCCTAGTTGGTTGGTGAGTTTGGTGGCTTACATTTGACCCATAAATGATCTCAAAATTGTCTTTTTTCCTACTTAATTTCCACAATACTCCAAACTCCAACAACTGAAGCAAGTCTCAGTTGTCAATCATCATTAGGTTAAAGCCCTTGTATATATATCATCATCAATCTTGTCATCTCAGGGTTCAAACTAATTCAACCTTGGAGTGGTAATTAATACCTTTCGCCGTAAAGTTATTGACAGCTCGGTGCATAAGGCATTTCGTATTCATGCAGGATATGCGAAAAGATCGTATCCTAAGAGTGTGACGTAGACAATTTACCCTAGTGCAAGCATTAACGGCTGCTTCCATGACTTGCCAGAAAGTTATATATATATATATATATATATATAAAAGGTAGCCCACAAAGCATCTCGCATTCATGCAAGGTCCAGAAAAGGGCCCGTGTGATGTAGCAAACCTGCTATGATGCAAGCAAGCATCAGTGACAAACCCGTAACCTATAGGTCACATAGAGACAACTTTACCGTTGCTATGAGGTTCCCATGCAAAAAGTTATATAGTAATAAATATTAAAAATAAACGCTTATTTATATGCATAGATTGTTTTTCTCGTCTATATAAGGAAAACTTCTAGTATAGAAGCAAAGGGAGTTGGAAAAATGTTTCATGGATTGGACTTTCAGTATGATACTTTAGCCTCTGTTTTTTTTTTAAGCTTAAATTCCCTTGTCTCTAATCCTGCCTCCAGCCCAGGTGGGGATAGGGTAGAAGATGCAATTATAACCAGGCCCTAGAAGCTAAGGGGTCGTTTGGTTGGAACACAAGTTATCTCAGGATTAATTGTCCGGGATTGTTATTTCATCCTTCCATAAGGATAAAAATAACACTACAATGCCCAGATAACTAATCCAGTTATTCCGGGATTAGTTTTACCGCAATTTTCTCATCTCAAATTTTAATTATCCCATATCCCTCGTACCAAACGAGTCCTAAAGACTTTTTTTTTTTTTTTTTTTTTTTTTTTTTGCACAACACATAAGATATATATATTATTTGGTCACTTTTCATGAGTTAGAATCAATGAAACAAGAAATACTAAGCTTAAATAGTCCATTGAAAAGAGACTTCTAAAAGGAACAAATCTAATTAGGTACATAAATAGCTGCAATGTCTTCACTTTTCAACAGATAAATACATCACAGCCAGATCTAAGAGGGACTTGAAAAAAAGAAAAGACACGTGCCTTTTTTAATAACTGAGAAATCCCCGAGAGCCAGCTGGCGCATAGAGAGCAAAAGACTTAGGGGCCTTACAAAGAATAGATTGCATGACAAAGCCATTAAACCACTAGCATTAGTTATTTGGCTATTAATACTTCAATTCAAAATCTCAATTTTTAATGATCTTTAAAACAAATATATATATATATATATATATATGAGCTGTGTGGACTTACTTATCTCCTATGGGCTGGTATTTTAAATGTATAACCTTTATCAGCAGTTGTTTATCATATGCTGTTCTCATATCATGAACTTTGCTTTGAATACCAGAGCTTCTTTTGGCAAATCAATACCTTCTCCTTCTCTACGCCATATTCGGTTTCCTCCTTACGACAACTCCATCTCATTCCCTTAGCCATAGTAGCAATAGCATCTACGAAATAGCTGGATTCTCTGATTATTGTGTATCCGTTGGGTCGCAAAATGCGGTCCATCTCCAGCAGAACATACTTCATTTCACATCTGCACAATACACACAGTTCCTTAAGTACAGAGTATTAAATATTGAGGATTCATACAGCCGACCCTAACCAGCTTGCGACTGAGGCGTAGTAGTTGTTTTTGTACAATACAGATAACTGATGCCAGGGGAAAAAACAAGTTCGCTAGCCTAAAAATAGATGCTTAGCCTTTTTAGTTGGAAGGAGGTTAAACACGATTCGCTCCAGTAATGATGCAGGATAAAATGCAATTAAGCCACGAAGATTGAACATGAGGTAAATGCTTTTTTACCTATGACTTTCAGCAGAGAAGAGACCATCAAGATGAAGGAGATCATATGTCCGAGGATATGTTGAGAAAGCCTCACACCTAGGGAGCAACAAACGAAGAGCTTAACGAAACATAAATATAAAGAGCGACTACAGCAATTTAAGCTTCAGATTTTGCATATAAATCATTGTTACCAGTCATGAATTGTTCCAATAAGACCCCTATCGTAGACCACAGGAAGTGTATTTGGAGCGTAAGATGAAACCACATTCATGACCCATACTGGAGCATCAATCACAGCGGCAGCGAAACCTCCATACAAGGTGTTCATGTCCATTACATTTCTGATCTTGTCGGTCCCAATCGCGGGGAGCAACTTCTTGTAGTGCTTCGCCCGAACCTTCCATTTATCATCATCATGTTTGAAGGCACCAGCACTACCTCCACGAACATCAGAAACACGTTCCGGAGCAACATGCAACCTCTCTGGCCACTTCGCGAGGGCGTCCAACTTGAGTTTCTTAGCAGCTGGATTTGGCACCACCACACAAGGCCGAAGAGGAGTGTACCACGCTGAATCAGGTTCAGTACCATCATCACATTTTGCTGGATAGTTGTCGGGATTATCGAGCTTCTTATAGCAGCTACTATCAGACAACTTTTGCCACACTGCAATGTCGTCCTTCTTGTTAAATAATTTGAAGCACATTGAAGTTAGCAATTCCTGCAACTTATCGTAATCTGATTTTTGCTCCTCAATGGTGGTATTCCATCCTCTCCAACGATGTTGATAGTTCACCGGTGGGCCAGAGAGGACCCAGAAACCACCAGGGCGGAGTATGCGATGTATCTCAAGAAGGTAAACTCCACCTGATAATAATGAGGTAAAATTAGTAAAAAGCATCACCGCTAATATCTTGCTTGTGCTTTGTCTATGAACTAGGCGCAGATGCTGAATTTTGCAAACATCCCTATTTAAGAATTTGGAAAAGCCATGCAATGCAAAGATAAGACATCATACACCTTACCGAATTCGGTCCACGGAATTAGGCATCTTGAGCAATGAGCCATATCAAAAGAGTTTGAAGGGAAAGGAAGACGCTGTGTAGAAATGATGCCCAGAATAGCAGGAATTCCACGTTCCAGCGCAAACTGAACCTGGGCCTGGTGATTGTCCCTTGGGGCAAGAGAGACTGTTAAGATACCACGATCTAGTAAATCACCTCCCCAGCTTGCCACCTATAGGAAGATGAAGACGAGCGTTAGGCTTTACTTGAATTCTGTATCACATGCTACAACTAAATTTCCTGGGAGAAACATCTGATGTTATAATTCTTTTTTCTTGTCTAGTAATTTGTCGAAACACGATATTACAAACAGTGATAATGTACCAAAATCAGTAATAATAAACTTCAGCATAGACATAGCATAGATATGAACCAATCACTTAAACTTCAGCTAGAGGCTAAATGCAAGTAAAAACTGCAATGAAACAAACCATAAATGGGCGGAGAAGTTGTTCATTTCATATTTGGCAACACATATTGAAACAAAAGCTCCACTGCAAAGACTAAAAGCATAGCCTCTTACCCCACATCCAGTATCGATGGCAGTTCTAATTGTCCCATCTTTCATCTGTGGAATCAAATCTTGCATCAAATCAACATAGCTACCGACTCCGTTGGGAAACATTGTACCACCGCCAGGAAAGAGGAACTTTTCCCCTTCTTTTTTAAGCCAATGTTGATTGGACTTTTGTTTGTTAATCCAATCATATGGAACATTCCTGAAGCCAGATTCGACCAGTAAGGATTCAACGATCATGAACAAATCCAGCAAAAGCATTGACAAGTAAAGTTCAAAAAGATGAAGCATTACCTATACCAACATTCATCTCTGCTCTTTGGCCATCTGATTGGCGATTTATAACCATCTGGTGGGGGAACCAAGCATTCCTGCCTTTCAAAACTAGGAGGGCAATGGCGTTCCAAGAAAGTTAGCCGATGTTTACCATATTTGTGCCATCTCTGTGATATCATCACAAAAGATCATTAGCACAATTGACCAAATCAGACGCAGAGGCAGATCTAGGATTTCTAGAACATGGTGCACCACTAAAGAAAGGAGAAGAAAGAAAGTATTATGTGGGAATCGATCCATGTTCCTTTGGGCAAATAACTCCTCATTCAACCAAGTGCATTATACAACCTTTTTTGGAGCATGGTGGCTAGCAATAATAATAGATCAATTCTAAGAAACATGTACATAAAATACATAATTTGGTGGAGCGACCATGTGTTCACGTGCACCATACTTTGGACAACAAATCCGCCCCCGACCACACGGTAATACCGAAATCATATCTCCAAGATTAAAGCTAAGATAAGAAGACTAGAAATTATTAATACCTTTGGATCTGTGCATGGAGTATAGTCCTGAAAATTAGCACCGCATTCGGGAAAGGAAATCGCTTTTATCTGAACAGCTCTTGTAGCAGTTCCACTGGGAGTTTCAACTACTTTGCTAACATCCTCTGCTACATATCTCTCCTTTTCGGAGCAAAAAATTCCTCCGAGATAAAAAGAAAGCCCACACAATACCACAACTGTTAATGCCATGGGAACTTTCCACGAACTTTTATCTGATTGATATGGTTTTCCATCTTTATGCTTCATGTTTCCTAATCCTTATCAGTTACCTGCATACGAACAAAACAACCACGTAAAACATTCCACCTCTTCAATTAGTAAATCTCGACGCAAAACACGTAAGTGACAGTTTCTTTCAAGTGGATCATCAAGAAGAAGAACGGTATGGAAAGAATATACACTCAAGCAAATGGGAAGAGAAACATATACCAATCTTTTTTTGAGGGTCAATAATATGATACTCATCATCTTGCTTTAACTAAACAGAGAAACGATAATGTAAAATCAAAGAAGGATACAACATAAATTCTTAACTTGGGAAGAAGTCAGCCAAAAAGTATACAACAGTCACTACTAAAAATGTACTACAACAATCGAATTCTGAAGAACCACACATTCAGCAGTAATACCTATATCAAACTAGGTACAACCGTACAAGGTCCTTTTATCAAAGAATTGCAATCACAGATCTAATTACAAAGAAGGCATTTATTACCACTCTTAATTTTTATTTTTATTTTTTTGCTAAGAATTACAACTCTTAATTAGATCTGCTAAGATTGAGAGTAAAGAGCATATTAGAATTTACATGTTCACTTTATCTTTAAATATCCATATAGGGCCCAAAGTTTTATCAAATTATGCTGTCCAAATGAGGGCCCTCTTGGGCACTAAAGTCAGTAATGTAAGTTAGAAATATGGCAAAATTTGCACCTAACTTGTACCATGCAAGGAAAAAAACACAAGAAAACAAGGAAGGAAAATACAGTGTAAAAGCTAGTACAATAGACTCAATAAAGATAAGTTGAAATTGCCATTACTTCAATTGTTGACCAAGAAGCAGTTGTACTTTTACTACTCAAATAAGTTTTGCCGAAAGTTAACACACACACACACACACAGAGAAAAGAAAAGCAGTAGGAGCATGAAATGTTTGAAGTTGAGCTGAAAGTGAGAAAAAGATCCAATATTTATGAACAAATCATACATCTAAAGATCAAATCTTGAACTATATGAGTTGAAAGTGAGAAAAAGATTCAATCTTTATGAACAAATCATTCATCTAAAGATCAAATCTTGCACTATATGAGCTGAAAGTGAGAAAAAGATTCAAACTTTATGAACAATTCATTAATCCAAAGATCAAATCTTGCACTATAAACTTCAATGCAGTAGAAGCAGGAAATGTTTGAAGTTGAGTTGATAGTGAGAAAAAGGTCCAACCTTTCTAAACAATTCAATCATCTAAAGCTCAAATATTGAACTATACAAGCCATATTAATTCAAGAAAACTAATGAGCGAAGATCTTGTTGAAAAAAAACTAAAGAAAACTCAATATTGAATGACAAGCAAAATTAGCAGTAATCAATGAGAAAGAGACAGCAAAGACTCAATGCAATGAATCTGAAAAGATCTGACACAGAAAATGATAAAAACCAAATACCACAGAAACAGAACAGTACCCAATAATCAGGTTTCTGATGAAAAAAATGCGCACACACACACACACCAAAAAACAAACAGAATAAAGCTCACTAATCAGCTATCTGATTAAAAAAATACACACACACACACACACACAGAAACAGAGAACAAAGCTCACTAATCAGCTTTCTGATGAGAAAAAAGCACACACACACACACACACACAGAAAAACAGAACAAAGCTCACTAATCAGCTTTCTGATGAGAAAAATGCACACACATACACACAAAAAAAACAGAACAAAGCCCACTAATCAGCTTTCTGAGAAAGAAAACACACACACACAAACAAACAAACCAAAAAAAAAAAAAAAAGACCCCCAAAAAAGGAGAAAAAACAATAAAGTACCTGTATGTTAGGAAACTGATAAAATTATATCAGGAAAATCTTGAAAGACTCAAAATTTTCCCTTACACTTCTGAGGTAAGAATCTTGATCAAGAATGTGTTTTTGAGCAACCCCAGATGT
This sequence comes from Nicotiana knightiana, assembly GCA_005239525.1. Taxonomy (NCBI): domain Eukaryota; kingdom Viridiplantae; phylum Streptophyta; class Magnoliopsida; order Solanales; family Solanaceae; genus Nicotiana; species Nicotiana knightiana. Next base: position 59,314 of record ML425026.1, read on the forward strand.
GGAGGAAGAAGAGATATATCTTTGTATGTGTATCTTCACATCTGTATATGTAAAGATAGAGCAAATATAAAACAACCTTAAATTAATATTGAAAATAACTACTTCTATTAAGAAAGAAACTGTTTATATGCCATTTTCTCTATTTTTAGATTCTTGGCCTTGTGCAATTGTGCCTCTCGCTAGCTGTCTTCTTTCTCTTTTAATTTATTATTATATTTTACTCCCTTTTCATATGGTCCCTTTTGCCTTTTATTCTCTCTCTGTAGAAAATATTAAAAATATCAGAGCTTTTTTTCTCACATTACTCATCTGGGTAAATTTGTTTGTCAGGTAAAAGGTGAGAAGAGAATGATTTCTACCATTAAACCCCCAAATTAAATGAATTTAGGCATATAACACCCTAACATTATAATGGAATGGCTAAAAATTAAAATCTGTTCATTCTTAATCAAAAACTTCGACTTTACGGTTTGTTTGGATAGTTCTTACGTGTTGTATCGTATCGTATTGTTATTTTAAATATAATTTTTATTTTGACTGTTACTTAAATTTTATTGTATCGTATTATTAAATGCTTCGTTACATAACGACTAAAAGTACCACTTTATGAAACGATCGATTTGGTGTTGGTCGCATTATTACCTTATTTTTTACTCTCATATTGTATTTCTTTATTATAAATTAATCCTATTTTATTTTTTACACTACCTTTTGTATAACAATTTTAACTAGTACCTTACTTTTTCTTTATAATATTATAAGTTTATTCTTCATATTTTGGTACATGACATCATGAAACGACGACAGACAAATACAATATATTCAATCAATGTATACTTCAAAACAATATAATACAACACAATATTATACAATATACTATGAAACAAATATATAACAACCATCCAAACAAGTTGTTAAGCCTTAAAAATAAAAGAAAAACCTTTTAATTGGCCAATATGCATCATTGCGAATTTCAATTAGTCGGATCATAGTATAGGTACCCGAGCGAATCTTTATATAAATAGCTTACCAAATTTATTATTTATTTTTTCTAAATGGTACATAAATTATACATTTATACACAAAGTTATACTTATATTATATACTTGTAGACAATTAAAATTTTGAGTAGGGATGTGCATGGATCGGATCGGATCGGATTTGGCACATGTCGGATTGGATTTTTAAATTTCGGATTTTAGAAAATGCAATCCGAATCCGATCCAAATTAATATCGGATCTGATCGGATTTTAAAATTTGGATTGGATCGTATTTTCGGATTTCGGATCGGATTATTTATGTTAACTTTTAAAGAAAATCTCCGCTGATTGAGGTGGTTGGGACCCTCTTTTTATTTTTTTTTATTTTTGCCTTTTTTTGGATGCTTGTGTTTATTATAGAAAAAATATCTGACTCCCACCACATTAAGGGGGTTTAATATTTGTGATTGATTTTGCTAAACCTTTCTTTTCACCGTGTTAAAATGGTTTTTAGTGTAATTACAGAATTAGCCTCTTTAAAGAACCTATGATGTCTCCATCCAAATCACAGTTGTAGGCAATTCGATGCACGAAGCACAACGACAGGGTCCGAATAAGAGTGGCACTTCAAGCTCAAGAAATGTGATATAGATAATTTACCCTACAGTAAATATTAATGACTATTTTTACGGTACGAACCCGTGACCCATAGGCCATAAGGAGATAACTTGCTGTTGTTTAAACTTTGCATCGAAGTAAATTATTTTTAACTTTAATTTTAACTCTTAAATTTAACTTAATTAATTTGATGTAGATGTCGAGTGGAAGCTATGATCTCCCGCGATTATTGGCTCAGTTGGGTCTTTTCTCCTCCTTTCTAATACGTTACAAAAAAGTCTTCTAAAATGGATAATGATAAATATTGACACACATTAAAACATTTAATTTACCTAATTTGAAGTTTAACAGTCTTATTATTCATTGATCTTATCATTATATTGTTTTACCTAGTTCGATGCCTAAATTTTATTATTAAATGTTTTAGTAATTACATCTTTATTTATTGATCTAATCAATTATTGCATGTTATCTTCTCTTCCCACTACTGTCAAACCTCTCTATAAAAATATCCCTATATAACAACCATTCACTATAAAAGCCAAATTTTCCTCTGAACCTATTTTTTAAATTATATTTTACCTCTCTATAACATCTTTTTACCTATAACAGAAACAACTATATTTATAACAGTACGCTCTTTGTAAAATTACTCCTACATAACGGCCATATAGAATTTTTAAAATTACTAATAGTAATTCTAAAATTATGCGCACAATCTTTTCTATTAAACAAAGTTTATATCTTGTATAAGATATAAGATTTGAAGATTTTCACATGAAATCATTTTCATTGGACAAATTCCAAAAAAAAATTAGAAAGAAATTTAATTGTTAAGCTCTTATATTGTCTTTAAAGGAAAGCTTGGATACCTTTTTGCTGAAACATTGGACACAATCTTCGCCAATTCAAGCGTTATATCGCTAGTAAGAGAATGAAATCTACGAAACAAGCTACAATTACAAAGTTCTTCCATCAATCTTGAAAGAATTTATTTTTCTATGTAGCTTTAAAATGCTTGCCTTAGAGTTTAAATCCTTATACATTTAATTATGAATTTATTAATAATGTATTAGCCTTCTTCAATATTTAACTAGTGGAGTATGCATATCTTTTGAGATGTTATTAATTTTTATAATTAAAAAAGGAAAAATAATTAATTTTTGGATAATTTTGTCTATAACACCCAAAATATTTAAACGTCAAGTGTTGCTATAGGTGTATAATAACCATTCACTATAAAAGCCAAAACATATCAAAATAAACAATGTTGTTATAGAGAAGGCTGGATGTAGATGGTGATGCGATTTCAGATATAAAGTTGTAATTGTTGAGTATATCAAATTTAATAATTTTTAAGATTTTGAGAGTTCTTAAATAAGAATCTTACTCCGCATATAAAATACAGTCAAATTTCTCTATAACAATCTCCTTTGTTTTGATATTTTTAGGTTGCGATAGAGAAGTGTTGTTATAGAGAACATATATTATAATATAATAACATAAAAAGCAGTTATGAGAAAATTTGGCTTTCATAAGGAATGCATGTTATATAATGATGGCTTTACAGAGAGGTCTGATTGTATAAGTTCGAGCTAAAATATTGTCGAAGCACTAGATCCACTCCTAAGCACGATATAGTAAATGTTTTATAATTAATATATATTTTACTATAACTTATCACTTAATTATAACAAAATATTGTAGTTGACGCATATAACAAAGTCCCGAGAGAGGTGCTTTGGCGATGCTTAGACGCTAAAGAGGTCCCAGTAGCCTACATTAGGGTGATTAAGGATATGTGTGATGAAGCTAAGACTCGGGTTAAGGCAACGGGAGGAGACTCAGAACACTTTCCGGTTATGATGGGATTACACCAGGGATCAGCTCTTAGTCCATTGCTATTTTTTTTGGCGATTGATGCATTGACGAGACACATTCAAGGTGACTTACCATGGTATATGTTATTTGTTGATGACATAGTTTTAATTGACGAGACGCATGATGGTGTTAACGAGAGGCTGGAGGTTTGGAGGCGGACCCTAGAGTCTAAGGGTTTCAAGTTGAGCAGGACCAAGACGAAATACTTGGAGTGCAAGTTCAACAACGGTACCCAGGAAGGGGATATGGAGGTGAGGCTTGATACGCAAGTCATCCCCAATACAAGTAGTTTCAAGTATCTTGGATCTATAATGTAAGGTAACAGGGAGATTGATGAAGATGTAACGCATCGTATCGGAGCAGGATGGATGAAGTGGAGGCTCGCTTCCGGTGTCTTGTCTGATAAGAATGTGCCGCTGAGACTTAAAGTTAAGTTCTACAAAGTTGTAGTTAGACCGACTATGTTGTATGGAGCAGAGTGTTGGCCGGTCAAGAACTCTCATACCTAGAAGCTAAAAGTAGCTGAGATGAGGATGTTGAGGTGGATGTGTGGGCATACCCGGTTGGATAAGATTATGAATGAATTTATTCGGGAAAAGGAGGGAGTTGCCCTGTGGAGGATAAGACGTGGAAGGCGAGATTGAGATGGTTCGGGCATGTTAAGAGGAAAAGTATAGAAGCTCCGGTTAGAAGGTGTCAGCGGTTAGCCTCGGTGGGTAGCAAGAGGGGTAGAAGTAGGCCTAAGAAGTCTTGGGGAGAGGTTATTAGGCGGGACATGGCGCAGCTGGAGCTGACTGAGGACATGGACCTAGACAGGATCGTGTGGAGGTCAAAGATTAGGATAGAAAGTTAGTAGGTAGTCAAACGTTTCTCTTTGTCTTACTCATTTCACAAGCATTAGTGTTAGTATGCTATCATTTATTCATATATGGCTACTTCTACCTAGAGTTTGACTGCATTCTCGGATTCGATCTTATTTCGTCTTGATGTTATTCCTACTTGTTGCAATTACCTTTTCTTGTCTAGTTGTTCTCTAGCCGAGGGTCTATCGAAACAGCCTCTCTGCCCTTCCAGAGGTAGATATAAGGTTGTGTACATCTTACCCTCCCCAGACCCCGCTCGTGAAAAATTACTGAATTTATTATTGTTGTTGTTGTTATGCAGTTGAAGCGATTGGTGAGGATATAAATATTCCCCAATTTTTCATGGTTTATTTGAAGTTATCAAGATTCATTATCTTTTATTTTATTCGAAAAACATATGCACATGATTTTTGACTTTTTTAGTTGGGGCATTTTATATAGTAGTAGTTTGGTCAGTAACGCGGGTTGCTTTCTTTATTCCTGAAATATCCTACTTAGCTAAGTCGGTGCCAAATTTTTTTCTTTATATGTAAAAAAAAATTAAATGGATAATTAACGGAAAACTATTTCTAATTAATTAATCTGTAAATAGTAAACCACTTGAGCGTAGAAAAGGCATTACAGTCAAATCCGTACATTTCTTTACTTCTTTTTGGAGTGGTAATTATTTTTGTTTTTTATATCCTTAAAAGGGAATCCAATCTGAATCTTGCTCGTGACAAAAATAATTGTTTTCCACATGTCATGGACTTAATTAATTCTGTTTAAAATGACAATATAATTAAGTATATGTGTGTATGATGTACTGCAAAATGTTTTTCCTTTTATTTCCGACAGAATATATTCTTAATTAATTTAATTTACAGCAAAATATATCCTTAATAAAATTATTTTCTAGTGTTTGATTATCTCATATATAATAAATTGACACGTCCATTGATATATTTTCGTCCATGGGGAGAAAATGACTAGGCACAAAAATGAAGCACCTTAGACCAAGGTGTCATTCGACATTATATGAATTTTAATGCTTGTTTACTAGTAATTAGTCCAACATTCGACATGTCGTGTAAGGTTACCTATAAAAGAATAGAGTTTTCTACCTAAAATCTCTGATTAAAGATAAAAATATTTTATTAATCCCACCGTAAAATACGATTAGGGATTAGTTGTATACAAAGGTACACCCACAATATCATATTCTTTAATTTATTACTGGTTTATTCTAATCTTTTAGATAAGTTAATTAAGTGAATAATATATTTAATGTAAAGGATTTAGAAAACAGAAAAAATGGAAATATGAGCACCGACAAATGTGTGTCATTATGGTTTCTTACTTTATATTATACTTTGCTTTGTCTATTTGTCATACTCATAACAGCTATCATCAAAAGGGAAAGTCTCTTTTGGATCTTTTTCACAAAACTTCTTGAATTCTATGTAGATTCTTTATATTTTGGCAGCTGTCTTATCGCCATTACAGGAAAAAGATTTATTCCCTATTATTGTATCATATTATTACTTTAAATACGATATTTGTTTTGATTGTTACTTAAATTTTATTATATCGTATTGTTAAAATTTATCGTTATGTAACGACAAAACGTGTCACTTTATGTAACGATCGATTTGGTATGGTTGTATCACTATCTTGTCCATTTCTCTCATGTCACCCTTCACTGTTATTAAATAATTTTTATTTTAGCATTTACCCTATATTTTTATATAATAAATTTACCCCGTGTCATAATTTTTCTTTATAATATTATAAATTTATTCTTTATATTGTTGGTGCATGATATCATGAAACAACGGCAAACGATACAATCTATTCAAACATTGTATTCGTCAAACGATATAGTACAATATATTATGAAATTACGACTATCCAAACAAGCTGCAAGTCTAAACAAAGAAAAAGGAGAATGATAAGCACAAAGTCACATAAACAGACGGTATAATTAATATTTACTTGTAGCGATATTTATATCAAATTATACTTATGGACGGTGAAGTCATAAATACAATCTATCCAAATATTGTAGTCGTCAAACGATACAATACAATAAAATATAATACAATATATTATGAAACGATATTGTAGGCATATAAATTTTATTAAAAGCAAATTCATAAAATAATTTAGATTATATTCAAGATATATTAGTCCAAATAAATACTACGGGCTAATATAATTGAATTAATTATATAAGTCCAATATATATGGATTAAATAAATAAGTCTTAATCCATTGGGCTAGCCCATTTAATTGGGCTAAAGTGATGAGTCCACTTCATTAAGCTCAAGATGTCATCTTCCTAGAGCCCCAATTTGGTGTCACGTGTCAAATGACGTGGCACGCCAAGTCAAGCGGAAGAGCCAATATGATCGTGCCACATGTCAAAGTGACAAGCAAGAGAGAACTCGTGGATCAAACGCCGCAAATTTCTCTACAAGTTTCAAGCTTCAAGAAATCAAGTTCAAGATCAAGATCAAGAACGAAGAACGAAGAACGAATCAAGGTCAAGTTCAACCAATCAAGCTCAAGCTCAAGAACAAGATCCTAGTTCGTGACAACAAATATTGATTCAAGATCAAGCTCAAAGGCCCTTGAATTTATTTACTATTGGAAGGAAGAATCAGATGATTCATAGAGATTGTAACGCTCAAATATTCGAAATAAAATACTACGATTGTTATAATATTTTCGATCTCAATTTTATTTTCTCGACGCAATTTATTGCCACTACAGATGTATAACAACTATCCAAACAAGCTGTAAGTCTAAACAAAGAAAAAGGAGAATGATAAGCACAAAGTCACATAACGGACGGTATAATTAATATTTACTTGTAGCGATATTTATATCAAATTATACTTATATACACGGTTAAGTCATAAATTAACGTAAAAATGTATATTAGTTAAGTCTTTCTCCGTATGTGTTAAGAAATTTATCAAATATTTATTAATTTAACTATAAACACAATTATTATTCTTGTGTTAACTATAAGTCATAACTTTTAAATTCTAGATTCTTCTTTATCTCGTTAGATCATTAATTATAAGTAGCTGTAAGTATGATGCGAAGATACAGAAATACTCATAAATGTATAGTCGGTGATTGCCGACCTCCTCCCTATACAATTTTTATTAGTTAAATGTTGTCTTTGTAGTATATTCTTTTATATAAAAAACAATGTTGTACTAATTAACTGCAATAACAACTTGAATTAAAAATATTGTAATATACACTTCTATTGTATTTTAAGAACTTAAAGTTCATTAATTTACCTCAAATCAACAAATAATTTATCGACTAATTAAAATGGAAGTAAGCTCTCTAGACTTCTCTCTTTTTTTTTTTTTTTTTTTTTTTTGTGTGAAAATTTTTCAAGAAAATCCACGGTCGCTATCTTTGATATGCACACTAAATAACTTATTCATTGTGTAATAACTCGTAAATTATACATGAATATAAACTGTATTAGGCAAATTCGATTGGAAATTATACACCCAATCAGCAGTCAACTTTTGTGGTCGACTTCTTTCTTTTAATAAAATTAAAAAAGAAAGAAAAAGTAAAGTAAGGTATTACTATTACCTAGCAATCTTGTTTTCTTTTTCTCTTTTCCTTCTTCCCTTTTTTTTCTCTTATGGGACCCACTTATCAAATTGATTAGATAACTAAAAGGTAACATGAATGAGTTGTCCACTTTTGAGCATAGTATATTTTCGTAGTCAAGTATTGATCGAAACTTCTTAATTAAATTCTTAAAATTTAAATGGAGACAAAATTTAAAGTTGTAATATGTAATTACTTTCATGTTTTGATACTAAAGGTATATTTAACATTTAGTTACCTGTTGCTGTTGGTTTATACGCGATTGAAACGTTAAACTTTGAATAAGATAATGTAATTAATCTAAATTATAATATTTCTCATTTTTCTTATCTGAAATGTCAAAGAATAAATATACATAAAATAGTTTCAGAATTCTGAATTGTCAACAAATCGTATCCAAAATGAGTATTTGGAAGTTAGTGCTATTTGCATGGCTACGTACGTAAATGATAATTGTTTCGGTCAATATCATATTATTTGTTATTGCCTTTATATATAGGACCACATCATACAAAGTAAATATCTTATGGATAAGGTCTCTTCATCCTTAAGCATATCGAGATCTCGGATTCTAATTTCGGAGCACTTTTCTTTTAATGAACATTACGCAATAGAAGTTTAATTTAATCGAGGCTCTAATGCGGACACCGAAATGAAGAATCCAAAAAAAAAATCATACCTTTTTTCCCTTCTCCCCTTTCTCATTGATTTCCTTTTAGCTTTTTGCAACTTTTCTTTCCTTTTGCCTTTTTTTTTGGGGTGGAATCATATTAGCGGGAGTCATAATTAAAGTTTATGGGTTCAAAAGTTTTAACCCTTTTAAGTTATTGATTTCTAAATTAATAAATTATATATATTATGATATTAAACTAACATTTTACACAAATACAACGTTGAAATTAAAATTATTGAATTTGATCGAATTTGTACCTTAAATTCTAGTTCCGTCCCCCATATAATTACTAAGAGCCCCATCCCCAAACCCAAAAAAAGGGGCTAAATCCTGCCATGCTAACCATAATCATTTCAGTACCAAAAATATCACATGCAATTCAACATCATACATCACTTTCTTTGAAAATTTTAAGACCTATCATTTTCCATGTATGTCTTTTCATAACGTTAATATCTAACTGCAAACTAATTTAAGGCATTTTTAATGCATCCTTTTTTATTAACATGGCAAAAATGAAAGTGATAATGGAGCAATTATAATAAAGAGTCGGGCAGAGAAATGTTAGATAAAACAACAAGGGGCGAGAACAATGAGTTGTGTACCTTATTGACGCAGCAGAAACTGTTGAACTCGCCATCAAAAAAATTGCCCCAAATCAACCTTTGAATCACTAGGAAATAAAATGTACTCCCGCAAACTAAGTGCCTCTTTATTTGTGTGTGTAATTTTTTTGGAGAAGAAGGAAGAATAGAAGTTCTTTCAGGAAGGAGAAGAAGTACGTTACTTCTTGGGCATAACTACTAATAGTGATTATGTTGTATTGGTTTAAACTGCCATGGTAACTTTCCTCTAACCTTCCAATCTTATCCCCTTTCTAAACGGAACGGGTCAATCAATATGACGACTCATGACTCGAGCCCAAATTACCAACATCTCCCACTTCGCACATGGTAGACTGAACAACCAAAAAAGCTGATACTATGTAAATTACACATGTAGTTCATACAAGCAAATAGTTCGTACAACTTGCGAGCATCATCAAGAGCTATACCTATTAAGGTTGTACAAAAGCTCTATGTATAAATTCAATCACATGCAGAAAAATTTGTTATTAACATGAGGATCTTATTACTCGCAATACCCCATACATCATTCGCTACTTCAGTAGCTACTTATCTAATCCCTCATCCTCGAAAGAGGTGAACTCGGCTTCATGTATAACATTGTATTCACAATTATACTTAATATCCTCATGGTAAGAATAATGGCCGACCTAGTGAATACAAGTTAAATTGCTAATTTTAGTTGTCTTCCCTTACTACTCGAATTTATCTGTTTCAATATAACTGCTTTCCTAGACATACACTGCATTACCGAATCACTCATGGTTATTAGTGACATGCTAAAGTAGCAACAATGATTGACACTTTAAGAAACAGTAAAAGATCAAAGGGCACATCAATAAAAGTTAATGTAACTTTTCGGGATCTCACACAGTAAAGAAGCAAGGATTCATTCTTCTATTATCCCACTGGTCGCTAGTACATGTGGTATGAAGCACATGTTACGGTATTCCCACCTTATATTTCGTGCATGTCTTATTCCCTTACTCATTCAACACCGTACAGATCTTAGTCTAGATATCTCCAGAAGTCCAACCCGAGTTTTTCACTTTAATAATGCTCAAATTGAATTTCTTAGAGAAACTCGCATCTGGTTTTACAAAACAAGTCATGGAGGATCATGGTGAATCCATAAGTCTGAATTCTAGTCAAGACCGTCCATTCTATTCAAAAAATATATATGACCTTGCACTTATCAAGATTCTAACTGGTCTCGTCTCTGCACATTCGTTGACGTTAGAGGTGATCGCCCGTGTGAGAGAGCTGATCTCGCGACGTGTTTGACACACTTACATCCTTTACAAGGAAATCATCACATGCATACACAATATGAACATAATATCAATAATATTACATTGATGGGAATACTATTTTGATCAAAATATATTATAATACACAAACATTATCATATCTTTCACAAAATCTATAACCATAACATATTTCTCAAATATGTCTCTAGATATTGATTTTGTAAGAAAATCAACTATCATTTTATGCATGTATGTATTGTAATATTATTTATTCACTTGTCATGATGTTTCTCACATTTTTATACTCTCTCAAGAGCAAATCATCTTCACTATAATATAGTGAATAATCTGCAATTTTCTTTAGGTATCGGAATATCCTCATCATTTTTCACTAATGATCTATTCCATGATTGGGTTGATACATTCTAATAAACGTATGGCATGATAAATGTTCGGTATACACCATAGCGTACATCAAGCTCTCGACAACACTTGAATACAGAACTCAGAACATGTCTTTCTTTCTATTTTCAGTTTTTTCACACATTTCAAGGCTTTAAGTGTCACCTCTCGCTATAGGAGTATCCATTAGTTTGATACTATTCATGCGAAAATGCTCCAAAAGTTTCTTTGTATAAGTTTCTTGAGATAGACTCAATAACTTTTGGAGCGGTTTCTTTGGATCTTAACTCCAAGAATATAGTCTGTCTCACCCATATATTTCATATCGAATGACCTTGAAAGCCATGATTTGATAATTTTTAAATACTCCAAATTATTTTCGGCCAATAAAATATCGTCCACATAAAAAGAAAGAATTATAAACATCGCATTGGACTTCTTCAGATAAATGCAATGGTCTTCATTGATCATGGTGAAATCATACGAGATCACCTCCTTGTGAGTCTCAAATGCCATTGTCTTTTGAAGATTGCTTCAGGCCATAAATAGATCTTTTCAATTTAGAGACCTTCTTTTCTTGGCGTTTAACGATGAAACCTATAGGTTGTTCCATGTAGATTTCTTCGTTTAGTTCTCCATTGAGAAAAACTGTCTTTGTTGATACCCAATTTTTCCTAAAAAATATTCTAAAATTACATATATACATTCAAAATGATGCATTGATAGCAATTGGTATTTTTCCATAATTTTTCTATATTTTTATTAATTTATCCAGCATTTTATTTTCAATAAATAATTACAAAACTGCATCACAAATGATTTCAAAAGTATTTCTTGATTTAATTTATTATTCATGGTCCTATTAAGGCCAAATTATTCAATAAATAACCAATTTGACATCTTTTGGCTATAATTGCAATAACTTTGCAATTATAGCCCGATCATATAATTTTATACCATTTTTACCCAAAACTTAGTCATTTGTATTTTAAAATACTACGTAATCATTTTAAATTATTTTCTATGCATGAAATTCATTTTTATGATTATTAGCTATTTTTACAAATTATTTTAATTAATTTAATTGGGTACTTAACAAATAGCCTAATTTCATTTCAATTCTAGCCTAAACTAAACCAGACCCAAAACCCAATTAAATTAGCCCAATACCCAGGCCCAATCTACTAAAATTACCCGGTCTAGACCTGATTTAATCTCGATCGTTGATCAATTTTGATCAACGGACCAGATTCACTCTTTCCTTAATTAACCTAAAAGACCTACCCCCCCCACAAACCCTCATTCTCTCATTTCTCTCATCACTCTCCGCCATTACATCCTTTCATCTCTCTCAAGCTCTCTCTGCTAAACCCTACTCTCCTCTCGCCGGCCGTTGGCTCGCCGGTAGCAATGGTGGTTCCACCACCACCCTTAGCCTTCATGGCTCCCTCACATGCCGGATTCCTGCTACCCTGAGGTCCTCAAGGGACCAGCGGTTGTTCAGCTCACACATATGGTCTTTTCATGCCGTTCTCAGGCCACTCTTGGCCGTCCGAGTAAGACATTTCTATTTTCCGGCTAGATCCATGGCTTCTAAGCCGGAATCTCTCTTTCTATGGGTTATCTCTCTCTCTGAAACCCTAACTCATCTCTTGACTCTTCAGATCTGCAATAGATCTGAGTGTATTTTGAGTTATCTTTACTGTTTTCCCTAAGAATCTTCCCGATTTTTAAAACGTTTCTTCATCTTTAAAACTAGGGTTTCTTAACCCCTTTTTGCAAAAATGACTTTCCCTCTGATTTTCAGTATCATTCTATGATTCTTACTATGTTTAAATGGTTATTTAAGTTTTTCCCTTTTTATCTGATTCATTATGTTGAAAACCCTAAGTCTTTTGGTCTTAATCTTGGGTTTTGAGTCTGTATTTGATAATTTGTTCATTTAATTTGTATGTGTGCTTGTTTCTCATGAACGTCCTGTGCTTTTGTGATTTTTACCCTATTTGGCTTATTAGGGTTTCTAATTCTTGCTTCTTTTTGTATACGCTGTGTTTATCTCGCTTATTCTCAGAAATTTGTGTTAATCCCCCTAATCAGTACTATGTTCTAGTTTGAATCCCTGATCTTGTGTGATTTTTACTTTACCAGGCTTATTAGGGTTTCTGATTTCTTGCTTCTCCCTGCCTATATTTTCCGTTCATTTGTGGTACTTTCCTTTAGTTAATATTGCCTTCTATTGGAATCCTTGATTCCCTGTGATTGATATCCTTTATTCTCTACTGATTTCTGAACTATAAGTTATTTTTTTGCCTTATTATGTGATTGACTACACTGTCAATTGATTATTACAAGTCTTTCCTTAATTAGAATATTATGTACCTGGTCTAATTACCTATTTTATACTTACTGTGTTGAAATATTTCCTTATGTGTTATATTCGAGTCTTATGTGATCTCCTTCCTTATTTGCCTTTACCGTTTGAAGTTAACTCCCATAATTACTGCTTGACTTTGATTCTTACCTTATTATTCTACCTAATTTCAAACTATATATACATGCTCTCTCATTAACACCAACACGCGAACACATTGGTTCAAAAACTATCTCTCACACTCAAAGCTTTCTGTTTTCTTTCTTTGCTACTTGCTATTGTTCTGAATTAGCCGGCTGTAAGCCAAGGCTAATTAGTGTGCTCTCCTATCCTTCACTTTGTGTTTACTATCTTCATTACTGGTATATTCTGATTTCAATTAGAGTCTCAAAAACAATATGTTTCTTTTGCTACTCCAGTTCATCATGTTTCTAATTTACTTCTACCTATGGTTTTGTTGTTCGACATGTAATTAACCTCTTTGCTTCATCTTAGTGTGCTAGTTATGTTTACCTCTTTAGGGTCAGCATGCTCTTATGAATGAGTAACCTGACTTTACCCTGTTTTTAATGCTTGTGTACTATTGCTCGGTTCTAGTATGCACCTATTGATTTGTTATCCTAAGTTGTCTTAATGCTCAATCATGTTTAGTATGAAATCCTATACTCTATTGAATCCCCTAAGCATTTCAGATTCTGTAACTATGTCTAATTAGTACTCCTGAATATATGTGTTACTATCTGCACCAAGTGTAAAGGACTTCTGCCTATTATGTGTTCACCATACATGCTCTATTTGTCCCCAATCCCCAATTAACCCTGTGTGAAGGTTTGTTCTCTGAGTGTTGCTGAACTTGTTTGACTGAACTGCTGTTTGTTTAATTACACAACTGTTTTCAAAAGCTGTTTTACTAAACAACTCTCTTATTTACAAAACTATTTCAACTAAGTCTCTTTTCACACTGCTTTCCTACTAAAACCTTTTCAAAACTATGTCAAGCACTCTCACTCTACTCTTAGGTTCTTAAGTTCTGCCCCTCCAATGTGTGACTGCTTAGGGATCCCTATGAGATCCCTCTGAACTCTGATGCATTGGAGCTGGCACTTCCACACTGCACTTACTCAATTATGGTGGTGAAATCTGGGTGTGAGCACTGCCCGGGATCCCTTGAGGTCCTTAGGGAACTCTGACACACCCAGATATGAGAAATGCTATGAAACATTTGGGCATTTGAGGTTCTGGAAATCTGGGCCTGTTTTCAGGCTCCCTATAGTGTAACTTCTTATTTTTCTTTATCTATGTAATTCATTCAATATTGATTTGTAATAATTATTGTAAACGAATATTGGGGTTGGCTAGTGAAAAAGGGGAGGGTAGCTATATATGTTATCAATATCAATGGGTAGAAACCATGCCTTAGGTTTGAATTTCCTATATGTGCATTAGAATCCATGTTTAGGACCAATACATTCTAAGCATGTCATGCATTAGATATCATGTTTTAGGTTTACTGCTTCAGCATCTCATTTGACCCTATTTATCACTTAGAAATCCTGCTTCTAGGATAAATAATAGCATCAACATAAAAAAAATATTGCTCCTGCACATCCTAAAATTATGCTGTAACTTCCTGTGCATTTAGAAATCATGCTTTAGGAATTCTGCAACCATTCTGCATCTCTATGTGCATAATAGATACCATGCTTTAGGATTTCACCCAATCACACCTAGTTAAACTACTGATGCGTGAAAAAGGACATAAGACAGTCTCACATTTGATCATCCTGTTTTAAATAAACTGGTAATAATCCCTGTATTTTGCAACACTTAGAACAACATGCTTTAGGTATAAAAACTTCTAAACAATTTTTAGCAATTCTGGTAACTATTGTGCATTACCCCCCACGCCTAGGCAAGCCTTAGGTAATCAACCTTTATAAAACAAGAATTTTGTGTTTACTACTTAATGGTTAACAGACTTAAAATCAATAGGCAAACTAATTAAGTTCCCTGCTTATGGGTTTATAAAATGAAACTGCATATCTTCTGTGTTTTGATATTCACTTAGACATCATGCTTTAGGATCCTGTCTAATAAAAATGCCTCTTGTTTGTGTTTGAGTCGTGTTGTTTACGTTCATTATCTGTGGAGGTAAATCTGAGCCTCTTAATTGTTCTTTCCTCCCTTTATTTGCTAAAGTCCTATTTATTCTTGCTTGTCGCCTAGTATTTTCTCCTTTTAAACCTTAGGGGTCTGTCTAGAACTGCCTATAGGTAGAGGTCCTAATTTCCTCCAGGACCATTAAGAAGGGACGGCCAACAACACACATAGAGGTCGTTAAACAACACTCGCTTAAATAACCGCTAAGGGGTGGTAAAGGGTAGATATGTATATGATGACCGGTGCGCTAATGCCACGTGTAGCCCCTTTCTGAGGAGTGATTATCGGGCATTGTACTGATGTGATCCTATAGGATAAACAACCTAGGACTCCCCTATCCCTTACACATATGTTCTTAGACTGTAACTCTTTCAAAACCTTATATATGTTCTTAGACTTTAAATCTTCTAAAACTTTACTTTGCATGTGTGCTTAGACTGCGGATCTTTTCAAAACCTTTATTTGTGTAAGCTTATTTTCTACTTGTTTAAATTCACAAAGCTTGTTTGGCCTGGAACCACAGTTGTGGACTTTGAGGGGTGCCTAACACCTTCCCCTTTAAGTAATTTCAAGCCCTTACCCAATCTCGTGTTATTCAAATTTGTGTTATAATGACCCTTAGTAGTGCCCTAACGCACCTTAATTCGTTAGGTGGCGACTCTTCAATTCCTTACATACCCCTTTTCCCAAAAGGAAACGAGTTGTACTAATAATGTCAAAAACTCTGACTGATCCGAAGTGAGAGAGGAAAAACGGGGCGCGGCAACATGGCGACTCTGCTGGGATTTTAGGCTTCTACCATTTCACACTGCTTTGTGAATTTGTACCTTTGTTAATATTTGCACCCTTTCCCTTTCCCCTTTATGTGCAATTAATTATTTATTTATTTCAAGTATTTGATCTTTCTCAAAAACAAAACTGACATGTTTCCTTGTTTCCCTTTGTAATCGCTTTTAAATTACAATTGTTGTATTTACTGCTTTCATAACGTGCAAATACATGACAACATGCTTTTATTGCTTATTATATTGTTTCATAATCATGCTCAACATCCTATTCCACTCGTGCCTATACAAATCCTATAGAAACGCTTGATGAGTGGTTGCTCTCTTCTTATTTTATATCACCCCCTAAATTCGGAAAGACTTATTTGCGGTAAAACTAATCGATCAGTGGTGCAATCGACGGTTCCGTGCCTTCCCCCCTTGAGTTTTCCGCTCAAGGGTTCCAGTATAAGACCCCATAGAAACCTTACTCTGTTATACTGTGCATGCATCATGATCAAACCTAGCTGGGTTAATGTGTTGTCCACACAATAACCCTTTAAGACAACCTTGTCCAAGTCCACCGGGGTTTTTATAATCCCAACGGACACAATCACGTTTTGTGTATTTATTTGGAGAACTAAATGCTTGTATGCTAATCATAAGTGTATAAATAGTCGAGTCTGGTGGGGGTAAGGGCCTAACTATGTTTGTCTTGCAGAAATATGAGGCACGAAGTCCCTAGATTCCGCATGGTCAGCAATATCCATCCAATGCTCCTGAACTGGTGGGAAGACCTTTCCTCCAGTGATAAGAAACACGTCAAGAAATACCTGCGCAATTTACCGTCTCTCCTAGACATTCAACCCAACAACATGTTGATCGAGGCCGCCACCTTATTTTGGGATAGCGAAAGAGCCGTCGTCTGCTTTGGGAACATTGAGATGACACCACTGCTAGAAGAGATAGGAGGACTAGCTGGGTTAGTCTGGGAAACCCCTGGGTTGTTGGTGCCTGAAAACCGCATAGGCAAGGACTTCTGAAAATGATGGGTCTAAAGAAGAATGCTGAGTTAGAATGTCTGAAATAGTCATACATACCCTTTGAGTACTTATATGAAAGGTACGGTCACAATAAATCGTACCGTACCTACCACGACGAATTTTCCATTACATCCTTGGGGCACATCCACCGTAGGGTGTTTGTATTCATTGCATGTTTTCTGGGACTAATAGTGTTTCCAACAAAGAAGGAAAGGATCCACACTAGGTTGGACATGGTAACCAAGGCTTTGATGGAGGGGATTGACGGTCAAGCCTTCAGCATTATCCCGATGATCATAGAAGACATTTACCGAGCTCTGGAACGTTGTCAAAGAGGAGCTAAGCACTTCGAGGGTTGCAATATGTTACCACAACTATGGCTCTTAGAATATCTCCAAAAGGGTCAATACCACCAAGAACTTCTGCGCAGGGCTTGGAATGACCACATTGCTTTCCATCACCCCAAGCGGATGGCATATATTTTATCGACAGATTTTCTCAGCCAGAGACTGCCAAGGAGTAGGTAGAGCTCTTTGATAATCTAAACGAGGAGCAAGTACAATGGATGTTAGAGTGGTTTCCAATGGACGAATTCATCATCAGGTCCAGGGATGCACCACACTTGGTGCTAATCGGGTTGAGAGGTATATATCCTTATGTTCCTCTCCGAGTCATAAGACAAGCAGGCAGAAAGCAAGTTGTGCCAAGGGTCGACAAGATGAGTCATTTTCAAGCTGACTTCCAGGATGATGATGTTCCCCACAAGTGTCGAGCCCAACACATGTGGCACTGCAAAATCATAATGGAGAAAAACACAATTGAACCAGACAGGTGCCACGCAGGATATGCACCTTTCTACCCGGTTGGTTCGAAGATGACCTAGATGGGTTAGTCAGGCCAGGGATCAGCCGAGGCCACAGAATCATAAACGATAGTGCCGAGGCTCAGGTCAAGTATAATCGGTTGCGCAAGAGGATCCACGAGTCTGAGAATGAGCACCATGAGATACATGAAACCAACAAAAGGTTGATTGAAGAATGGAAAGACATGGCCATCCGTTCCAACAAGAAGCAGGAATACTTGGAGTGAGGCATAATAGAGCTGGAAGGTAAAATCATCAAGAGGGTCGAAGACTGTCAGAAAGCTAAGGGGAATGAAGTAGGAAATCTGGCCAGAGCATACCTATTGCTAGGACTGCGTGAGCTAGGGAACCTGTTCGATAGGATCAAGGATGCCAAATCTGGGGAAGGTCCTTCTGGGACTAAGTAGGATATGATTCCTTTTTTCGCTTTTATCAATGTATAAGGCCAATGGCCATTAGTGATTTTATTTCCTGCTTATTATTTTAGTGCCGTTTTGGATTCGTCTATTTTTACATTAATGAAATGAGGCATTTTGGCATCCAAGTTCTCCAAATCAACTTGTCTACCTCGGGCACAACGAGGCTCCCAAATTAGGACACGCTTTTATATTCCTGCACTATGTGTTTAAATACTGCAATATTTTCTCATGATCCTCACTGACTTGGCTACCTTTTGTTTTTGTTTTTGTTGTCTTTCTTTTGATTATTCCCCTCCCCAAAGGTTGGTTCGTGCATTCTGGCATCATCATCATATCACACAAGATCCAGGGGCCCTCCACCTCCTAGTCCACTTAAAGGCAAAGGCAAAGGCAAAATGGAAGATTTGAGCAATATCAGAAAGGAAAACACAAGGACAGCTGAACGAATAGAATATCCTGACAATCAAGGTACTCAGGTTCAGAATGATGCTATGTCACAACTCGAGCAAAGGCTGTTGAAACTCCAAGGGGAGCTTGAACATGTGCTAAACTTGGCGAACCTGTCATTCTCACTTAGTGTTCCAGATGTCAATCATCTGAACACCCAAAACACCATACCTCCTTAGAATACCCCAAATAAACAGAACCCTCCCACAACTCGCCACCGTACAATTCCACCAAAAAATCAAACTATTCCACCACAATGCAACACTTGCCACACTCCGAGAAACACCCCACTAATCATCCCTGAACCATAAAGCTCCACAAATGACCACCTCTATGCTCAGGCGCCAGGCCATCATAACAACCCCATATACGTGGAGACTCTACCTCACTACACCCAACCTATGTCTTACACACATGAATCCAGTGAGAAGGATATGCTCATTAATAACTTGGCCGAAGAACTCAAAAGACTGACTAGCCGAGTCCAGGGCGTCGAAAGAAGTAAAAGAGTTGTGGGATTAAACTATGAAGATCTCTGCATACAGCCTGATGTTGAACTACCATAGGGTTACAAACCTTCTAAGTTCGAGATGTTCGACGGTACAGGTGATCCCAGGGTCTATCTGAGAACCTATTGTGATAAATTGGTTGGAGTAGGAAGAGACGAGAAGATTCGCATAAAATTGTTCATGAGAAGCCTCACCGGAGATGCTTTATCTTGGTACATCAGCCAAGACCCTAAGAAGTGGTCCAACTGGGTAGGCATGGCCTATGATTTCAAGGATCGGTTCAGGTTCAATACGGAGAATGCTCCAGACGTATTTTATATCCAGAACCTCAAGAAGAAGCCCACCAAAACTTTTAGCGAGTATGCCATTCGTTGGAGATCTGAAGCAGCCAAGGTCAAGCCTGCCCTAGACGAAGAACAAAAAGAACAAATTCTTTGTCCGGGCACAAGACCCGCAATATTATGAGAGGTTGATGGTGATTGAAAACCACAAATTCTCTGACATCATCAAGTTAGGTGAGAGAATCGAAGAAGGGATTAAAAGTGGAATGGTTACCAATTTTGAAGCATTACAGGTCACGAACAAGGCCCTATAGTCTGGCAGCATGTCCAAAAAGAAAGATTTAGGGGACGTAATGGTTACACAGGGACTCAAATCCCCACTGACATATCAAACCTCTCCACTCACCTACCAAGCACCCCCGCCCACATATCAGTCAGCACCCCCACCTACATATCAACCAGCACCTCCACCTGCTCATCAACCGTTACCCCCACCTGCTTATCAACCCACGTCTCCCAGATATTCCCAACCAGCCACTGTTTATCGTACATACAACTCCCAACCCTCTCACTTCCAGTCACCCCTGCTCGCCAAAATTTCCAAGACCTCGACCCAATTTTGACCGCAAGCCGCCCAAACAATATACTGCCATTGTTGAGCCTATTGACCAGTTATATGAAAGACTAAAAGTTGCTAGTTATGTCACTCCTATCCCTGCTGTAACCCCTGAAAATACATCCCAATGGGTTAACCTAAATAAAACTTGTGCATACCATTCCGGCATGAAGGGGCATACAATTGATGAATGCCATTCACTTAAGGATAAAATCAAGTCTCTGATTGATAATAAGGTCATCCAAGCAAAGGAAGCTACTCCCAATGTCCGCAACAATCCGCTCCCAGACCATAGGGGTGGAGGCATCAACATGATAGAGATAGAGGAGGAATGGGACCCAGAGGGATCGATCGGATTGATCAAAGAAGGTGATGACCCAAAGAAGCCAGCGATCACACTTAATCCCATCATAGTTCAAATTCAGCTGTCAGGAGATGTTGAGGTAGCTGCGTCAGTCCCATTCAAGTTTGAAGTGGCACCACCTTTGGATGCACCTGTGCCGTTTGAGGTTGAGGTAATCCCACCTGCCACGACACCTGTTCCATACGAAGTGAAAGTAGCTGCACCAATCACAGTGACGGTGTCAACCATGCCGCCTTTCTACACTAACGTTGTACCTTGGGACTATGTAAAGTCAAGATAGAGGATGTTGTTGCTGCACAAGGGATGACAAGGACCAGCATGGTCTATACACCTAAACACTTGGCCGAATCCAGCAAACAGGCTTCCAACAGACCACCCATCATTAAGATAGGCCCAAATGATCTTTGGAGGAAGGTGCAGGCCAAAGAATACTCAGTCATCGATCAGTTGAACAAAACCCCAGCCCATATATCCATTGTGTCATTGCTGCAGAATTCAGAGACGCACATGAATGCTTTGATGAAAGTGCTGAACGAAGCATATGTGCCAAATAACATCACTAGTGGGGAAATGGACAATATAGTAGGTCAAGTGCTGGAGAGTCATAAGATCACTTTCCACAAGGACGAGCTACCGCCTCAAGGGTTAGGTCACAACAAAGCATTGCATATCACTGTGCATTGTGAGGACTACTTCATCACCAGGATTCTGATTGACGGGGGATCCAGCCTCAACATCTGTCCATTAACAACATTGAAAATATTGGGCAAAGGATTGTACGAGATAAGAGAAGGGTCCATCAATGTGAAGGCTTTCGACGGTTCTCAGAGGGCCACCATTGGAGAAATCAGTCTTTGTCTACAGACGGGACCTACATGGTTCGAGGTTGAGTTTCAGGTGATAGACATATCAACATCCTACAACCTGTTATAGGAAGGCCATGGATACATGCCGCTGGGGCTGTGGCGTCAACATTGCATCAGGAAGTGAAATTTGAATGGAACCACCAGAAAGTAATCATCTACGGAGATGGAAGCAACCCTATCTATAGTCGCCAGACCATCCCGATGGGTGAAGGTAGAAGAAGGCTGGGTGGAGAAACCTATCATCACATCGAGCGGTCAACGCAATAGACAAGGATAAGTGGTGGGATAGTAAGATCGAAAGCATATTGAACTGGAGCGGGTACAAGCCTAGCAAAGGACTCAATAAGAATCTTCAGGGGATTTCCAAGCCAATACAGCTCAAGCGCCATGGCACCACTTTTGGGCTGGGATATAAATACACTTGGTAGGAGTACGAAGACTGGTCGCCACCATGGCGCGGTCCCTACTATCCATTGGAACAACTTATACCACATTTGGAGCAGACTTTCCAGCAAGCTGATATCATATGGGGGTCAGAAGAAGAAGAAACTCTAGCAGCTTTGAAGAATCTATTCCTGGAAGACGAAGGCATGGACTGTTGTGTTATTGTTGAGGAGGAGGAGGAAGAAGGCCCTACCATCCAAGCTGTGAGCAAGGGATCATTCCTCAAGAATTGGACCGTCAGACCATCCAGGGCTCAACGAGTTCCGGGGTAGCAAGGCTGAACAACGTTATTTATTTCATTTTTGCTAATGATTTCCTTTTCACATTTTTTGTTTTCCAATAAAATCCCGATGTTCCAAAATTGTTTGTTTAAATTATCAAAATCGCTTTTACGTTTCAACGAATCAGTATTTATTTATTACTATTTTTCTCTCATTAGTTTTATCTATATGTTGGTCCCAAACGCACACGCAAGTATACGTGGTCGTAGCAAGTAATATAATGTTAAATCGAATGTAGAACCCACAGAGACTTGTGTAAACTACTCACTAATTCACTATAATTGTTATTTAATCAAGCCAAAATAAAATCCAGGAATGTAACTAATTTATACTACGATTCTATGAAATAACTAATTATCAAGTGACAAGAATATTGTTGTGTATTCAGTAGAGACAAATATTCCAGGGTTGTGATCAATTCACCACTCATATTGCATTCTAATTAACTCTCCCTTTCATATAATTCACTGATGGTTGCTAATTAATCGACAATTTCTCTCATAGCCTTCTCCCGAAGCACTACTCGCCTATTCTCAATAGATTAACGCCTATATTCCTATGAGATTGATCTATTAGAACGCACTAAGATTACCATGTTTAATTAAGCACGGTGACTAGGTATATTCCTATCCTAACCACAAATCCGCTCCCCTGAAGGGTTAAGATTGCGCTCTCTTCAATTCTTCTCTAATCTACATACGCCTTTCCCAAGCATAACATAGATAGTATATAGAACCTAACTGCTGGCCAAACAATTATGCAATTAAACACAGAATTGAAGAAACAACCATATATTGAGTGAACTATAATCAAGGTTAAATTAATGTCAAATAATAATATTCATGGCTAAACCACAACCCCAGAACAATAGGTGTTTAGACACTCATGATATAATCAAACAATTGCATAAGTGTTGCATAAATTGAAAATACTAGAATAAGATAAAGAAAACTGAGAAATCCTTTGCTTCCTAACGATCCCGTGTGTATCTTCTCTCCAAAAATGGCATCCTCCTTCAAAGTTGTGTTTTTGGGTCTATTTATATGTTTGGGACAAACCCTAAACGTGTAGGAGAATCTATTCAAACCGGGAAACACTTAAAACCTTCAAAACTCGGATTGGACCGGACCAACGACCCCAGGCGTTTATCCCCAAACGCCCAAATATAGCCTAGGAAGGCCTGGCGTTAGGGCTCTAACGCCCAGCTAACGCCTGGTCATGCCAGGCTTTATAGCCCAAACGCCCAGCTATAGCCCGAGTCACTCCTTTTCGACTCTTGAGCGTATTTTGATGTTTATGCATCCATTTAGCTCGGCTTCCATCTCCAATTTACCTACACATGAAATAGGCTCCATTATGCACATATGACGAGTATTTTATCACAAACGCACATAAAATGTAAGGTACAAAATGCTTAAAACCATGAATTCTAGCCACGCATCAACACCCCACACTTAGACTCTTGCTCGTCCTCGAGCAATATCCTTCAACACGTACACATTTCATTAACAAGGAGTATTTTACTTTTCAATCACACACATTACCCCTTAACTATGATCGATACCGACAATCATGTATGAACATACAAAATTTCATATTCTTTCCGTTTTATAAACATGCCCAAGTATAACAATTTAATAGATCATACCAACAACCTAATTGCAGCCACCCAACCTCAAGAGTCGACTTGCAACCACTAAGCCCTCTCAATTCACGCACCTACCCAACAAGAAAGTTTACAACATTACCAATCGTTTATGAGATCATGTGCCGTCACCAACAACAAAAGGGTGAATATAACTAGTCCACACATTCGAATATGCTTTTAAACATAATTTAAGGACATCACACAATTTAACAAATTCACTCACTCTCACAAATAATTCATATGCATCCCGTGGTTGTACCATAAGCTTGCCCGTAGTGTAGATCTCCACTAATTCAAGTTAGCCAAATCTAGGATCAATTAGGACTTTTAAGGTTGTAATGTAGGCTAAGGGACGGGTAGGATATATTTAGGAATAGTGACTAACCCTCCTAAGCACTTTAATGCACTACCTTCACAAATCAACACATATTCTTCTCAACCAATTCACTTGCCACAATTCATATTCAACATAGCCCTTTTTCAATTAAGCACTTCTATATTTTCACTAGCACAAATTAATAAAAATTAGAGGTGTGTATCTTTTTGTACATACTTTTACTATCAATTTTTCTTTCTTTCTTTCTTACACACACTTCATACATGAAGATTCAATGGCTATCGTCTTTTGAATACAATTCTTAGTGCACTAACAGGCCTTTTCATGGCTCCACTCAATCGTTAATCCCCATTATCCCACCTTACTTCTCTTAGCGACTAAGTGTCTTAGGAGGAAAAGGTGCAAAAATCTCAATTTAAGAACAAAATAGGGCTACGACTTGTAATGTGGGTACCAAAGAAAAGGTCAAAAGGCTCAAAGGGGATAGCAATGGGAATTTTTAATTTTCATATGACAAGCACATCCATGATCAAGCAAGAAAATGCCTACGTCATCTCCTAGACTAGCATAACCTACAATTTCGCTTCGATTAACACACGGCGCAAGTTCTAGACTACACAAGATAGCATAGAAAATAACTAAACCTCACTCACACATTGCACATGACTCAATAACAACGGTTTTATTCAACTCTCAAGTCAAGCAAGCACACAAAATTGAGAGAATTAAGCAATATCACACTATGTAGCATACAAGTCAAACAACTGAGCTAAGGTATCACAAAATAGGCTATTTATTTTTACTCAGGCATCATATGTCAAACCAAATATAAGGGAAATAAGAATGTATGTCATAACCTAATATGCCGACACCAAACATATCATAGGGTATTTCTAAGTTACTCAGTTTCTTCCTAACTACTCTAAAAAAACAAAAATAATTTAAAGTACCCGGTTCAAGTTACACCCTTGGAAAAGAACCGGTGCCCAAAGAAAAACCAAGGGATACTACCTAACTATCCAAAAAAAAAAAAATAACTTTTTGGGGTTTTTAAATCGAACTTTATCCCTCAAGAAAATTGTCCAACATATCCATCGTTGGGAAAAATCCAAGATTTTTCTAAAACTAAAACAATAATTTACAATTACACTTCACTTCACAAAGTAGTTTCTCCACCCCACACTTATGTTATGCATAGTCCTCAATGCATGATCACAAAGAAAAACATTAAAACAAGGGTGAGAAATACTCCCTGAGACCCTCTCGGGCCTAGCTCGGACATGATTCTCAATCTTTAGAGTCGGGATGACCCCACACTTAAGCTCAAACATGCCCCTCAGCTTCAACTTTTGGGTACTCAGACTTCCCCTACTCTGCAAAATAAAAACAACACAAAACTCGACACTAAAAAAAATTTAATTAAAAACAGAATAGATATACAGGATGGGTTGCCTCCCAACAAGCTCCTTATTTATAGTCGTGGCATGACTCTGCTACTCTACTCAGGCTGGGCTCTTTCTCTTCTTCTTTCTCCCATGAAGTATAGCCTTTTTGCACGCTCTTAACGGGTCTCCTTTTTCATCTCTGGTCCTTTTCTCAATTATCTTTACACCCTCAGCTTGCAACACCACCTCCTCTGTATCACTGCCATTCACATAAGGACTCTGCTCTATCCCCTTCACGTCGACCACAGTAATCATGCATAGGTCCTCATAATGCTTTGGGAGTTTAAGTGCCTTGAACATATTAAAAGTGACCTCTTCATCGTCAACTCTCAATTTTAACTTCCCTGCCCTCACATCAATAATTGCTCCACCAGTAGCTAAGAATGGTCGCCCCAAAATAATGGGCACTTCCTCATCTGCCTCGTAATCAAGCACAATAAAATCAGCGGGAAGAATAAACCTTCCTACTCGAACTAGCACATCTTCAATAATTCTTTCCGGCATAATTAGCGACCTATCTGCTAATTGTAAGGTGATTGTGGTAGGTCTAAGAACCCCCAATCCGAGTTTCTTGAACAAAGAAGATGGCATCAAATTTATACTAGCCCTTAAATCACACAGGGCTCTACCAATTCTTGTTTTCCAAGAGACAAAGGAATTGTGAAACTCCCAGGATCCTTCAACTTAGGAGGAAGTTTACTCTGAACTCTGGCACTACACTCTTCAGTAAGTGCAACTGTTTCGAACTCTGCATGTCTTCGTTTATTTGCCACAATATCTCTGAGATACCTCGCATACTTAGGCACTTCTTGCAAAATTTCCACCAAAGGAAAATTCACACTCACTTGGCTCAACATATCTAGGAATCTCTTGTACTTAGCATCATCTTTTTGCCTTTGCAGTCTTTATGAAAATGGAGGTGGTGGCCTTGTTTCAATTACTGGCTCGGGTCCTTTATCTTCTTTCTCATTCCCCTCAACTGGATTGGGAACTAATTCTCCTTCAGGATGAGCTGCATTCTTCTTTGTCCTTGAATCTTCTTCTAGTATTATTCTATTTCTCAAGGTAATTGCATTGAATTGAGCCTTAGGATTAGGCTCAGTATCACTAGGAAGAGCTCCTACTAGTCTGGTATTTTGGGAACTGACAAGTTGCCCCAATTGACGTTCCAAGTTTATCATTGTTGCTGCTTGGGCCTGGTGATCAGCCATTATTTTCTGATTGAAA
>ML425028.1:0-76494 GCA_005239525.1 Nicotiana knightiana
ATATATATATATATATATATATATATATATATATATATATATATATATATATACATATACACCCTCTGCTCTCTTGACTCGAATAAGACAATACTCAATGGAATATAAGGTCCTGATAAGGGAGAATACTGTAACTTATGAGACTAGGAAAATGTACATAAATCAAGAATATGAATTTCTCTTTATGCCTCATATTCAAACTCATGTAGTTGCGAGATCACACCAAAATGAAGGAAGGGCTTAGCCTTAACATACCTTAGCCGATTCTCTTGACAATCCCTCTAACACACGTCTTTTGCGAAGAACACATAATGGCGGATCAAAATAGGGGAAAATTCGTAAGATATTCTTGATAAAGATTGCACTGGACTCCCTTAAAATTGCCAAATCTCACGTTGCTAAGATTCTAAGAGAGTTGTTTGAATTTTGTTTCAAGAAAATAACACTACTAAGATGCTAAGATGAAAATTTTGTTGAAGATATAATCTCCTTGTTTTGAGATTTCATCTGTAACTTGTTAAAGCTCATCCACAAATTTTTGCAAGCTTAGAATCACCTTAATGAGATAAAGGATATCTTAATAGCTTTAGGATGACTAAGCCACTAAATTGCCACCTTGAAATGTGACTTAAAAGTCACTTCTTTCGGTCTTCCACGTTAAGTGGTGATCCCCCCCCCCCCCCCCNCCACATAATTGGAATTATCTCAAATTACTTAAAATACTACTCACTTTTAACACACTTTATATACCCTACTATCATGGTCATATGGTACATTATATGCCATTAGTCCATAAATACCGCGTATTATAGCTCGGACCGTATTTTATCCAAAATTGCGAAACTTCGACGAAGCTTATTTTCTTTGATTCGCTTACCCTCTCACCTTCACGAATTTACTTATCACTTGTTTGAAATAGAGTAATACTTATAATCTCAAAATAATTTCCCTCCCGAACTTATGTCGATTAATTTATGACGAAACATTAACGTACGAAAATGCGAGATGTAACATCTCATTTCCGAGCTTTCATCAATTTACTTATGGCGTACTTTCAAGTACGAAAACATGGGGTGTAACATCATTCCCCCCCTTTGGAATATTTGTCCTCGAATGTTGACTGATGCACTTATCATTTTCATAACCTATGACTTAAGAATACTTTAGTACTCTCCTTCCCATCTAGGAAACTGTTCTGTGAATAAATCCAAAGGCCAAAGCATTCCCCCCTTAGGCCTCTTTCTCACATCACGACTTATAGTCGGAATCCTTTCAATCTCGTAACTGTTGCTACCTTCTATCATGCAGCATGTACGTATCTAAACTTGTAAGTGCGCCTATGCGACTCTTCCTTCCTTTTTCCTCCAGTTTTTAGCCAATCTCTAGGCCTCACTTTATATACAGTGCTTGACAAGATGTCCCTCTGGGCATCTATAGGTATAATGAAGTTCCTCGCTTGGTACTTTTGTTGAACTTAGAAATATTTCTATATCTTGTTTCATAGTTCCGTATGACTTTACTGCATCTAGATAGGTCATACTATACCATAACTCTTACTTCGATTTATCGTTGCTGAGGTCTGCTACCAAACTCCAGGTTACTCTTGTTGCTTATCCTATATGTATAAATCTAAGCCCTTAATGCTTCTTCATTAATGTTCATCCTAAGAATGATGGCCTATTCTCATCTCATACTTTGTAACTTTTATCCATCCATTGTTGATTTACCTCAATGTTGATCTGCAATCTACTACTGATAACTTGAAACCTCTTACGTAATACATTGTCACTAGGCTTACGTCTTATTGGGGAACATCAAGCGAGACATCACATCGACTCTAACTCTTCTTTACTCTCTTGGTTAGATCTCTCGGTACCTAGAAACCATAGGCTGGAAGATATGCCATTGCCGCTGCCGCTATCATTCCTAGATACTGAATCTCAGCGCCTCTAGCCTTTTGTCCGAAGTACGGGCTATTCACAACCTTCTGTATTTGAGTATCTCGTATGTTGTTCACCTTTACCTTACTTACCTTAAAATCTCACATCACATCTTCTATCTCTTTCACGACCTTCCTTCCACATAGGTATAATTCACATCCACAACTTGAACTTCTATTATAATACTTGCACCTATTTACATGATTCGGTGAGAGCTTCGTGCTGACTTCTTATGAGGCTGGTACACTTATAACTGGCTTTATCGTAGAGCCCTTATAAAATATGGATATTGTATTGTTTCTCTTGTATCTCTAGTATTAAGAGTGATCCTGCAATGTTCTCAATCACTATGTCCATAATTTTCTGGGTTCAATAATCAAACTCCTAATTTACTTAGTTGATGTAACTCTTTAGTTTCCTCTTTCCTCTGATCAACCTTTATGTAGGCTTAAGATATCGTTCGATCTGCGGCTTATGGTGTTAGTTATTACTTTTAGCCTTTCATGGGCGCTATGGAATATCCATGATACAATCCTTTAACAATCCAATCCTTTGTCTATGACCCGGGCTCAATTATTCCTTTTAACTTATATCAGAACCTTCTACGACTGTATGATTGTCAACATATATGCTGCATGGATAATACTCTGAACTCTTACGTGTGTTCATAATGTGACCAACTCTGGATCATTGATCGAATAATTCCTTTCGTTCCTTCTCAACTTTCTTTAAACGTAAGCTATTACTTTTCCTGGTCTTTATGCCCCCTTGTTGCGTGCATACTTAACTTATCTTAGTGCCCACACACATTGGAATTCCATACAACTCATATGATCTTGAATATCACTTCTGATTTACTTCCCATTCATTAGCCACGGTAGGTGCCATTTTCTTATGGAGTGCATACAATGTTGTTGTGAGACTATTGTTATAAGACCATTTCCTCCTTAGGTTACTGATCTTAGGTTGAAGCCTTCTTCCTTACTTCCTCAGCTAGTCTTTCATTGTAGTATTTAGGGAGGATCCTCTAACTCTTGTAAAGCTGTGAGTTTACTACATTGTATATTCGACGGACCTTTTGATGTCCTTCCTTGCCTATAATTATCCGTAGTTACTTACTTCCAAGCCCTTGTGCTTGTAGGATTGCTTCTGAACTGATATTTTGACTGTCTTCCCGGTGGCACTCTCTTATATTTCCGTAATACTCATACGGTACCTTTAACTATCCCAACTCCTATCTGAATATTTCTCAAGTATTACAATGACATTATTGTGAAGCTGAAATCACTATATTGGGTTTTAATATGTTTATCTTGCACGATCTGCTGAATCGTTTGTCACCTCCTGTTTAGCCATAACTAGGCTCTTCCTGGATCAATTACTAATTACTCGTTGGCCCATTCTCATATCAGTATTCCACGTAATCATTCTTGGGTTATTTGTTTTGTCTTAACTTACCTCTCGCATTGGCTCCTTATTTATCAAAACCATCCCGGGCCAGAACCCTTACTTCCTCTCCTTGACGTCGTGCTTGCATAATGTTCTGGAGTCGTATCATATCCATAGGATTTTAATAAGTGCAATCTCATTCCTTTATCATTCTTTTTTTATCGCATTCTTCCTTTACCATTCTATAGTTACTAGAATCACTTATTTTGGCTTAATGTCACATCATTCCATATTCCCCCTTTTATGGAAGTACTAAGATTTAGTGCTACGATGATCTACGTATAGATATTTTACCTCTTCATCGTTGGTGTCTTTTCACATCATTGATGACCCTTACTTGCCTTGTGGTAATCTTTCTGTATCAAGGATAATAAAATTCCTTACTCGCGAGGGTGACACTTAGTGTAACTAGCACATACAGTCTCTTAAGCTTAACTTTGCTCACATTGCTTGCTTTAGGGAAGCGTCTTCCTAAATGACCATTCTCTGAATTTCTCATGAATCTTCTTATGTTTTCCATTCTATTATTGTCGAAACGCAATCTAAAATTCTCATGATGCCGACC
Organism: Nicotiana knightiana; assembly: GCA_005239525.1. Lineage (NCBI taxonomy): Eukaryota > Viridiplantae > Streptophyta > Magnoliopsida > Solanales > Solanaceae > Nicotiana > Nicotiana knightiana. The sequence goes on from ML425028.1 coordinate 3,955, forward strand.
ATTATCAAATCACTCAGTCCCTAATTCATGTTTAGTTTATCTTGTTCACCAATCCATACTGATTTCTTATATCCACATGTTGGATAGATATTCTTTCCTTAGGGATCCTTATCAAGAAGCTTACATGTTTTAGTATCCACATGTTCTACTAGAGACCTTACATTAACTCATCATAAGCATGATGTAAAATCGAGTTCCTCTAACTCAATTCTTTTACAGTCATAATAGAATTTAGGAATCTGAATTCTTACAAGTGAGCTCTATCACACGATCTAGAGTAAGAAGAAAGAGTGACAGTCCTAAATGCCATGTAGCCTCCTGCTTATAAGTGTGGTGCACAACACACCCATAAACAAGACTCTATTAGACACGTCTTGTAGACTCCCTAGGATAGAACTGCTCTGATACCACTTCTATCACGCCCCGAACCTGGGGGTGATACCGGTACCCGGTACCTCACCTATCCTTGCGTACCAACTTGCGACTAAGGGACTATGTACATATAATGTCATACTTTGGCCATGAGCCACATTTCAAGACAATGTGTGAATGCTGACTAAACATCAATATAAAGTTGGGCCGATAAGGCCGTCATAACTACTGCAGCTGGCAATCTAACAAATATATGTACATGGCTTACAAGCCCAACATACTCCACTGACTGAAAGGATATGTCTACAAGCCGCTATTGATGGATGTACTGTGATCGGAAGAGGGCCCCCACCTATACACAATATGTACATAGAACTCTAGACCCGGCAACTCCGAAGGACGCGGAGCTTACCGATTATGCTGAACTCAGGCAACACCTACTGAGAAGGTCCACTCGTCTGTTTGTCTGAACCTGCACGCATGAAATGCAGCGTCCCCGGCAAAATGGATGTCAGTATGAAATAATGTACCGAGTATTTAAGGCAACAGAATAACTGAAAACTGAAACTGAACTGATAATATAATAATTGAAAGTAACTGGGAGTCAACGAAAATCTGAAGATATGCTTACCTGCTGATACTGACTCAATTCTCTCAATATAGTAAGTACAATAGTTGTTCAGCCTTATAAGGCTCGGTGTATATATAACTGATTTGTTGTAGTAGGCTTGCTCATAAGCGCTCGGCCATACTAGGCTATGTATCTCGTCCATGCTGGGCTTGCTCATAGGAACTCGGCCATAGTAGGCTCGGTATATAACTTACCATCTGATTAGAGGTTGTCCAATAGGGGCCTGCCCATAGATTATAACTCGATGGTGGTGAAAATATTGTAATACTATATATATATATATATATATATATATATACACACACACACACACACCCTCTGCCCATGAATCATTTGTTTCATGTCAGTAGCCCTCAGAGGCACTCAGATGTTACAGGTTGTATCTTCTCTATCTCTCATTACATTACGGTTCTTTTATGTTTTTTGCCTTACATACTCGGTACTTGATTCATATTGACGACCCTTTTTCCTGGGAACACTTCCTTTCATGCCCGCAAGTCTCGATAGACAGGTTGATAGTCCTCCTAGTAGGTTATCAGCACCGCGGAAAGTGTTGACGTACACACACATACATACATACATACATACATACATACATACATACATACATACATACATACATACATACATACATACATACATACATACATACATACATGCATGCATGCATACATACATACATGCATGCATGCATGCATACATACATACATGTATGCATACATACATACATACATACATACATACATAAACTTTTAAAAATATATGCCTCTGTGGGAATCATCATTATTATATCGTACCCGGCCATCATAATGCTCGGTACAATTGTATCCGACCACGTGGAGCTCAGTAAAACCCAACTGATCAGTGGTTGCACAATAGGTGTCGTACTAGGCCAACTATAGCTTGGCTCAGTAGAGTAAAATATATACATATATATAATGCATGCAGGACTCATGGAATCATGTTCTAAACTTTTCGGAGTGACATAAGGTTATCGCACCGTCGATTAATATTATGGACATCCATACCATCAATATGAACCTCAATAGGATTCAAGGATCATATATACTTGCTTAGAATAACTTTATAAGGAAATAACAACATGGACAACCTTAGTTGCTATGAGTAGACCCGTTATGAAATAGCGTATCGTTCACATTCATTTCCCTTTACATCATGCCAAAAGAAAGAAGGAAGTGCCATAACATACTTTATCATAGTTTGTCCAATAACCAAGTTGAATTCATCTCGTCGCACTTTAATCTATAAAAACGATATTAATACTATTGTTAAGGTACGAATGATGCAACTATCGTACAACGAATGACAAGCTTATTTTATATCAAAACGAGCAGCATCTCCCATGTTTTCCTTGATTTCCCAAGTCCATAAAAACAACAAGAACATATACAACCTTATTTATAATTTCAGCACCACAACACACCTAATAGACCAACAACGCCAATCAATCTACACAACAACAAGTGCACAAACGTCATCAACGAACTTGGATTGGAAGTAAACCCCAAATCTTTTTTCCATCTCCCTTGTACTTACAACACCATCAATAGGTCCAGAATATAAACATATATATTTATATGATATTCCAACCTTATATCAATTATAAAAGTAACATCAAACAACCTCTCAAGATATAATAATAACATGAACAACTTCTAGGTATTGTGTGGTTGTTTCTTCTCCTAATTACAACATCATCAATATACTTGTCACGACCCAAAATTCAACTAGTCGTGATGGCACCTAACTCAACCTGTTAGGTAAGCCAACTAACAATAAACCAGTTCAAATGATAATTATTAAGAGAAGAAATGGTAATACAACTGAACTATTATACAAGGAATTTCCCAAGGACTAATAGTAAAAATCATGAGCATCTAAGATTTAGATATCTTTACAAAACTGAAGTGAAATAATTACAACATCTATTTGAAATGTAAATAAACAAAATTCAAATCTAATGCTACCAAGGGCACGTGATACCCATAACTGGAACGTAGGTACATCTTCAAATCCAGCTCCCGTCGTACACAACAACATCAACATCCAATATCTACACACAAGGTACAGAAGTGTAGTATGAGTACAACCGACCCCATATACTCAATAAGTAACAAACCTAACCTTAGGTTGAAATTAGTGACAAGCTAGAACAAAGATCGGAGTCCCACATCAATAGCCAACAACAGTTCATAACATCATACTAAAAATACTAAAAGAAGTAACTCAGAGATATAGTGCTCAACTTGTACAAAGTTCGGGAAAAATAGGCATTATTTTCAATTATAATAGTAAAACCTAAATGTTTTACAAGAAAGCTCTAAAGCATGAGTAAATTTATAAAACCGTTATTTTCTTTCCAAAACTTTTTCATAGGTAAATGTTTCATTATCAGATGACATGAGGAAAGTACATCTCCATACCTACATGTCAATGTGTATGAGAAGTCATGAATGACGTGATACCGTACATCATGAGGAAAATGCATCTATATGCCTGCATGTCAAGTGCGCATATCGAATGCGATACAACATAGTGAACAACCATATGAATACTCTCAGAGTATCAATCCACTCATTACTCCCAGACACTCAATCCTCATAGATACTCAGTCCTCACAGTCGCTCGTCACTCGCTCTCAATAGGTACATGCACTCACTGTGGGTGTGAAAACTTCTGAGGGGCTCCTTCAGAACAAGCGCCATAATAAGCCAATCAAGGCATAAATCAAAGTAACATGCTGCTGCGTGTAACTCGCTCCCATAAATATCACTCACAAATAGGCCCTCGGCCTCACTCAGTCATCAGTCTCTCGGGCTCACAATGTCATGAAAATCAGCCCAAAAATGATGATATGATGTATCAATAAATAGCAACAGAAACTGAGATATGATATGAAAATGAATGAGTATGACTGGGTATGTAATTATAATTTAAGCAAATAACTCCACAGCATATATGACCTCAGTGTATCCCTACAGAATCAACATATAGCCTAAACATGGTTTCTAACATGAATTATTTGTGCAGTCTCGCCAAAATACAAATATCTCTCTACTACGATGTCCTATAAAAAATAGTTTAATGCATTAGAAACTAGACTTGTAGACCTTCACTTTGAAAGTTGGATCACCCCGTAATTACTATTATATTAAGAGATAAGCTCTGCTATATTGGACTTAATGTTCAGCACATTTGTTAATGTAACTTATGATGACCTTTGCCAACTTTTGTTCCACGACTCGCTTGACATCAAAATATAACACACGACTATACAACTAAAATAGCTCATAAAATAATCTCCTTATCATATTAAGAACCCTAATCTCACCCCTAATGTACATGTTATTGCATTCCCAACTTGTCAATTTTCGACGAAACTTATTTTTTTCAATTTGTTTAGCTTTTAAGCCTTCCAAACCTCTTGGTACTTGTTATTCCTGATCTTAAATTTTTGTAACCTCCAAGGTAACGTGATTAAATCACTTTATGTACCTTCAAATATGATCTCATTTTTTAGCTTACATCAATTGACTTACGACGTACTCTTACGTAAGAAAACACGGGGTGTAAAATCATTTTTATTTGTTTTGGCGATGGATGTGCTGACGTGACACATCCAAGGGGAGCTGCCGTGGTTTATGTTACTCGCAGATGGCATCATGATGATTGACTAGACGTTGTGCAGGGTTAATGCTAGGATGTAGAGACAGACACTGGAGTTTAAAGGTTTCAAGTTGAGTAGGACAAAAATTGAATACTTGGATTGCAAGTTTAGTACTGGGACACATGTATAAGAAGTGGACGCGATGCTTAATACACAAGTCATCCCCAAAAAATATAGTTTCAAATACCTTGGGGAGATTGACAAGGATGTTACTTATCGTATTGGAGTGGGGTTGATGAAATGGAGGCTTGCATTTGGTTTCTTGTGTGATAAGAATGTGCCACCAAGACTTACAGGGTAAAATCTACAGAATGATTGTTAGACCGACTATGTTGTATGGAGCCGAGTGTTGTCCAGTCAAGAAGCCACATGTCTAGAAGATGAGAGTACCAGAAATAAAGATGTTAAAATGGATGTCTAGGCATACCGGGAGTGACAAGATTAGGAACGAAGTTATTAAGGACAAGGTAGGCATGTCTCCTATGGAAGACAAGTTGCGGGAATCGAGGCTGAGATAATTTGGGCATGTGAAGAAGAGAGGCTCTGATGCCCCAGTCAGGAGGTATGAGTGATTGACCGTGGTGGGTTAGATGAGGGGTAGAGGACGGCCTAAGAAGTACTGGGTAGATGTGATTAGGTAGGATATGAAACCACTTGATCTTACCGAGGACATGACCCTCGACAGAAAATGTGGAGGTCTAGAATTAAGGTTGTGGGTTGAAAGATAGTCGAGAGTTCCTTCTTATCCTACTAGTAGTATTAGCACTAGTCTTGTACTTTCCTATTCCTAGTTCCTTGTTACTACACGGTGCGTCATCACTATTACCAGTAGTTGACACTAGTCTTGTATTCTCGTAGTCCTTGTTATTGTTATTAAAAGTTTTTCCCTCTACTTATGTTGAATTTTATCTTGTTATTGATCATAATTGGTTATTGCTTCATTTCACTATTCTTGAGCCGAAGCTCTATCAAAAATAGACTCTCCACCTTCATAAGGTAGAGGTAAGGTCTGGGTACACATTACCCTATCAGATCCCACTTGGGGAATTCTACTCTCTCTGTGTGTATATTATATACAAATAATATACATATTTTATATACTTTTAAACTAGAGAATATAATTAGTTTCGGTCGGCCGATCAATTTTGTATTTTGCATTTTTTTAATTAAAAAAAAGTGATTGGATGGTGGAATTGGGGCATTTTCATATATATATATATATATATATATATATATATATATATATAGATATATAGTTCCATCTCTTCGATGCAACTTCAGAAATTAAATCTAAAGTTCTTCTATCATTCAAATGCAACTTCAGAAATTCGAATATGAAGTAGTTGAATAATTCAATGCAACTTCAGAAATTCGAATATGAAGTAGTTAAATCTCTTCAATGCAACTTCATAAATTAAATTTGAAGTTCTTCTATCTTTCAAATGCAACTTTAGAAATCGAATCTTAAGTAGTTCAATCTATTGAATACAACTTCAGATTTCGGATCATATGTTTTGAAACATAAGTTTGTTTTTCAAATTTTAACTATCCAATACACGATTCAATGCCCAAATCTACTCCAAATAAGCTCAAATTTGAAACATAACTTTTAAATATCATAAAGAACAAATCTCAATCATCAAATTGTCAAAACAATAGCAAAATTTAACAAACCTATTTTGCTACTGATAAAGGGTGAAAAGTGCATGTTTTGAGTGTGTTTGTGTGTTATTTCGTGTTGCGGGAGTTCACATTGCTTTTAAAGTGTAAATATGCTCATTACGTGTTTCTTATGTATAAAAATAAACTTGCGCAGAAAGGATCAAATGGGAGAAAAATTAGTGAAAAAAGAGCTAGAGAGAAAAGTCCCGGACACAAAGTGAGGTTCACTTTGCCAGACCGGAACCAGAATAGAAGAAACCAGGAAAGCCTCGGACAGAGAAGTGAGGTTCACTTCGCCAGACCGGGACCGAAGCAAAAAAACTCAGCTTTTCCAATCCGAATTAAGAGAAGCCAATTTAACCCAACTCAACCCTAAACCATGTAAATATGAGAGTTAGCCGCTTTTTGAAGGGAGAGAAGACTTTGTGGAGGCAAGAACAAGCTTGGAGCAAGGAGAAGGATTCAACTTCACGTTTTTTCCTCTTTCTTCCTAATTTTCCATTGCTATAAACTCTAATCTTGTATTTGTGCAAACAAATATGAGTAGAAAAATTCTCATCTAGGGTTTGATGGAACTTCTTGAAGGATCCACTACGTTTAATATAAGTTCTCCCTTTGTTTTTCTCTACTTGTTCAACTATATTATTAGTGTTGTTGGTTGAAGGGCCCTCAATTGACTGTGCCTATTTAGTATGTAATGCTCGAGAGAGAGGATGCATTTAGATAGTTGTTGAACAACACCACTTCTAACATATTTGAAAGATCAACACGGAGGGTTTAAAGGCGGGATTCGAGATAACGAAACCTTGGTGCGATCATAACGAGCGGTGAATTAGTGTCAGCTAGTGTAGTTCGAGAGAATACGTCTAGTAAATTGTGTTAGTTTCTCTAGAGATAGATACACACTCAAAGTACTCATGATCGGTAGAGAATACTGGGGCGAATTTATAAGAAACGTAGCAGGGGAGATTCCGACAATAGGGGAAATCAAAACCCTAGACTTTTACAGTCTTGTCTACAATATTTGCTTTGTTAGAAATAAAATTATAGCTTTTTAAATACCTTGTGTTTAGTTAGTAAGCAATCACTCATTATTAAATATTTCTGGTTGATTACTTGAATTCTTGCGAAACTAGTGGTTGTCATTAGTAGATTAATTTCTTGTGGGAATCGACTCCGAGCTTGTAAACCAGATTATATTTGCAACGACCGCTAGAACTCTTAGGAGGCATAGTTGGGCGCGATAAAATTTTGGTGTCGTTGCTGGGGATTTAACGGTGTTATTAATTACGGCTAGAAGAATTGCTAGAATTCTTAGTTTAGTCGGATTTCTCAACTTGAAGTTCATTATATTAAAACTCAACGTTTGTAGTCTTTGTGTTACAGGTGCATGCCTAGAAACTCATCAAGAATTGGTGAATTGTACGAAGCATTACCGGACCCTGAGAAAGCTTTCAAGGCACTAAATCGAGTAAACAAGAAAGACAAACAACAACAGAACTCAACCGAACGAATCAAACTAGACAGGGGCATCAATGACAATCAAAACAACAGAAACATTGTGAATGACCCGAACAATCAGGGTGTGGCACCTCTTGTGCCAGAAGAAGCATTGTATGATTGGGCACAACCCCCCGCTGAAAATATGGCAACCGCAATCGTAGTCTCACAGATACAAGCGGAATCATTTCAAATCACAAACAACATGCTACATTTGTTGCAGAACAAGGGATTGTTCTCGGGGTCTTATATTGAAGATCCTCAGTAGCATCTAAAAATTTTCTTGTTGATTTGTGTCACGTAAAGGCAACCAAATGTGACCCCTGAAGCATTAAGGTTGTTCTTGTTTCCATTCTCAGTGATGGGAGAGGCTCAGACTTGGCTAAATTTTCTCCCCATAAACTCCATCACTACTTGGGAGGAATTAGTCAAGCAGTTTTTGAACAAATTCTACCCACCTAATAAGACCTGCAAGCAAGTTAATGAGATCTTGAGCTTCAGGCAAAAACCAATGAAAACATTGCAAGAGATGTGGGAAGATTCAAATGGATACTGGTTAAGTGTCCATACCATGGAATTCCAGATCAGATGTTGGGACAAAGGTTTTACATGGGATTGGCAGACAACTTAAAAGCCAACATTGGCGCTTCAGCAGGAGGAGCATTTTGAGCAAATCATTCAGAGAGTGTAAGGCTTTGCTTGATAAAATGGCTCAAAACTCAGGATGGATGACAAGGGACTCTACAATCACTCTGGTAATTCACTCAGTAGCCCTAGACCAAAACAACTCCATGGATGAGAACATGGCTACTGTGATGACGCAATTGAGTATCCTCACTAAAAAGATTGATGAGTCGGGCCAAAAGCAGGTGCACATAGTTGACACGACCAATGGAGGCTTATATACACCATGCATTAATAACCATATGTGTGCTCGTGGAGTGGTGAAAGTGACAATCAAAACTATCAATAGAACAAGAACTATGTGGGAAACTATGGAAGCCAGAGGCAAGGTAGTCAGAATTGGGGACAACAGAATCAACAGTATAAACCAGCACAACAGTAGTACAATAACAACAACAATCCTGGAGCTATGAAACCATAGAGTCAAGCCGTGCCTTACCGAAGGCAACATGTATATAATCAGCAAAATCAGCAGCTAGCTTATAAACAGCCTCAACAACAACAGATAGTGAGATAAGATGATGGTTTGTCTGAAACTAAAGGAATGTTGTAACAATTGATTGGGTCCAATGGAAAAAATGCAAGATAAGGTTGAAGCACACGACTCAGCGATAAAAGGCATTGAGATTAAATTAGGGCAGATATCCATGGCTCTGAATAATCCTCCACAAGGGACACTACCTGCGGACACACATGTCAATTCGAAAGAGCAAGCCCTGAAGTAGCTGATGGCGGTAAGTCTGAGAAACGGTAGAGATCTTGATCTAGAGAAAGAAACGGCTCGTGAAAGTCAAGAAATTGAGATACTCGTGCCAGTACCAACTGAAGTAAATGAGTCAACTGAGCTAACATAAGTAAGAGTGCAGCCAGCCTAGGAGGAACTAAGCAAAGAGAAAGAGGTTGCAAAGAAGACTGGGAAAATACAAGAGAAGGCAGTAGAAAAAGTGACCGAGAAGGAACTAACTCAAGACATAGGAAAGAAGAGACCGCCAACACCCTTACCGCAGAGATTGGCCAAATATCAGAAGGATGAGAAATATAAAAAATTCATGGAGATGTTGAAGCATATTCAGGTGAACATTCCACTGATTCATGCCTTAAAAGAGATGCCCGGTTATGCAAAAATGATGAAAGACTTGATGTCTCACAAGTTCGAGTTTCAAGACTTGGAAACTGTGACACGAACTCAGACTTGTAGTTCTATTGTGAAAAAACCTATAGCGGAGAAGCTATCCGACCCGGGGAGTTTCACAATTCTGTGCACCATAGGCAGCTATGCTTTTTCCAAGGAATTGTGTGATTTGGGGGCAAGCATAAACTTGATGCCCTTGTCTATTTATAAAAGGTTAGGAATTGGAAGGGCATTACCCACAACCATGTTACTACAGCTAGCCGATTGAACGGTGAAGAGGCCATCAGGTATACTTGATGATGGACTTATGCAGGTTGAAAAGTTTGTGTTTCCGGCAGATTTTGTCATTTTGGACTGCGAGGTTGATGAAGAGATTCCCATAATTTTGGGGAGGCCATTCTTGTCCACAGGGAGAGCTCTGCTTGATTGTGAAACTGGGAGCTAAAGATGAGACTGAATGATGAAGAAATAACGTTCAATCTGCAAAAGTCTATGCCCAGTGAGTTTGCTAACTACTCTTTGTTTGAACCTGTGGATGTGATTATGGAGGAGGAAGATGAGCCACTGAATGAAAAAGACCCCCTAGTATCCTGCCTCATGAACTTATAAGAGGTAGATGGTGAGGACTTGGTGGAGTGGTTTTTGGCTCTTGAAGGCCAAGGGTACTTGAAAATAGAGCTCGAATTCGAGCCTTTACACTTAGAAGAAAGAAAGACCCCTCCAGCTAAGCCATCAATTGTAGAGCCATCACAGTTGGAGCTAAAAAACCCTACCGTCTTACCTCATGTATGCTTTCTTAGGACCTAGTTCAACATTACCTGTTATTATCTTATCTGGTTTGTTAGATATGCAGGTAGAACAACTTTTGCAGGTTCTAAAGGAGTGTAAGACTACAATTGGGTGGAGCATTGTAGACATAAAGGGTATCGGCCCAACATTTTGTATTCATAAGATTCTACTGGAAGATGAACACAAACCTTCCATAGAACATAAAAGAAGGTTGAACCCCAACAGAAAGAAGTGGTGAAGAAAGAAATGATCAAGTGGTTAGATGCAGGAATCATATTCCCCATCATTGACAGCAACCGGGTCAGCCCACTTCAATGTGTGCTAAAGAATGGTGGAATGACTGTAGTGCAAAATAAGAACAACGAGTTGATCTCAAAAATAACAATAACATGATGGATAATCGATGTAGATTACAGAAGGATGAACAAGGCCACCTGAAAAGACCATTTCCCACTGTCATTCATTGATCAGATCGTTATTGCCCCGGAGGTCCCACTTTCTCTTCCTAGATGGATACTTAGGGTATAACCAGATCGTTATTGCCCCGGAGGATAGAGAGAAAACTACGTTCACCTGTCCGTATGGAATATATGCCTTTCAGAGAATGTCTTTTGGCCTATGCAATGCACCCGCCACATTTCAAAGGTGCATGATGGTCATCTACACAAATATGGTAGAGGACATATTGTAGGTTTTCATGCATGACTTCTCAACGGTGGGGAAATCATTCAATGACTGCCTTATAGATTTGAAAAGAGTATATAAGAGGTGTATGGAGACTAATCTAGTACTGAACTGGGAAAAATGTCATTTCATGGTACAAGAAGGTATAGTCTTGGGACACGTAGTGTCAAGTAAGGGCATTGAGGTTTCCTTCTACAAGGGGTTTATAAAACATGTTTCTAAAATTGCAAACCTTTTATGTAAATTTCTTGAAAAAGATCACCCCTTTGTGTTTTATGATGACCGCAGGGTAGCTTTTGAGGAATTGAAAAAGAGGCTGGTGAGTGCACCAAGCATAGTGGAACCTGATTGGGACAACCTTTTGAGATGATGTGTGATGAAAGAGACTATGTTGTGGGAGAAATTCTTGGGCAACAAAAAGATAAAGCCATGCATCCAATCTACTATGCAAGTTGAACCTTGAGTGGTGCCCAACTAAATTACACAGTGATTTAGAAGGAGATGCTAGCAGTGGTGTTCGCATTTGAAAAATTCAGGTCATACCTGATAGGCTCGGAGATAATTATTTATACTAACCTTGCTTCTCTCAGGTACCTAATTAAGAAGAAGGAGTCAAAGTTGCGCCTGATTCAATGGGTGCTACTGCTGCAAGAATTTGACTTGGAAATTCGTGACCGAAAGGGAATAGAGAACCAAGTGGATGATTACTTGTCTAGGCTAGAAGGAGCAGATAAGAAGGTTGGGGTGGAAGACATTGTGAAGACTTTCCCGGAAGAATAATTGTTGGCTACGAGCCTTGAGGTAGAGCTATGGTATGAAAACATTGCAAACTACCTGGCGAGCAGCATTGTCCCTTATGACATTTCCTCTGTTCAAAAGAAAATTTTCATTCGTGATTATCTCACGTATTATTAGGATGAGCCTTATCTGTTTAGGATTTGTGTTGATAACATGATCCGGAGATGTATCCCCGTGACAGACCAATTTTCTATTTTGTTGGTTTGTCACGCATCCCCATGTGATGGCCATTTTGGGGGATTAAGGACAGCCGCGAAAGTGTTGGAGTTGGGCTTCTACTGGCCGACATTGTTCAAAGTTGCACACCTCTGGTGAAGGGTTGTGATGAATGCCAACGTACGGGGAATATTTTTCGCCGACATGAGATGCACATGAACCCAATTCAGGAAGTGGAAGTGTTTGACGTATGAGGAATCGAATTCATGGGGCTTTTCATCAGCTCATATGGAAACAAGTACATACTTCTAGCTATGGACTATGTGTCAAAATGGGTAGAAGTTGTGGCACTCCCTACCAATGATGCAAAGGGAGTCATTAGTTTTTTGAGAAAGAATATATTCACCCGGTTTGGCAGTCCAAGGGAAATAATCAGTGATGGAGGCACTCACTTCTTCAATCGAGCTTTTGCAAAGTTGTAAGAAATATATGCTATTCGCCACAAGGTTTCCACCCCATATCATCCACAAACAAGCAGGAAAGTGGAAGTGTCGAATATAGAAATCAAGAGTGTGTTGACAAAGACCGTTAATGCTACAAGAACGGATTGGGAGAAAAAGTTAGACGATGCACTATGGGCCTATCCTACCGCTTTTAAAACTCCAATTGGCATATCTCCATATAAAATAGTGTTTTTGGAAAGCGTGTCACTTACCCGTGGAGTTAGAGCATAGAGCTTTGTGGGCATTGAGGAAGTTAAATCTCTACATCTAAATAATGGGTACAAGTAGAGTCATAGAGTTGCACGAGCTTGACGAGTTCCATTACCATGCTTTTGAGAGTAAGAGGCTATATAAGGAGAGAATGAAGATGATGCGTGACAAAAATATTCTTGAGCAAATCTTAAACTTGGATACGTGGTATTTCTATACAATTCGAGACTGAAGTTGTTTCCGGGCAAGTTAAAGTCTAGATGGTGGGGACCATTCAGATTAGTGCAAGTGCTATCAAATGGAGCTGCAGAAATTGAGTCCGAGGATGGGACAAATAGGTTTAGAGTGAATGGGCAAAGGTTGAAACACTACCTTCAAATGAGTGACGGAAAAGGAGAGAAAGATGTGATACAATTGAACGAACCTCAATATGTGATGAAGTATAATCCAGAAATTATGCGCCGTGCCGTGAAGTTAAATCAGGCGCTTCAAGGGAAGCAACCCATTGCAATGTCATAATTCATCGTGTTGCGACGTTAAATCAAGTGTTTTTTGGGAGGCAACCCAATTTTCTTATTTTGGTCTAGTTGCCATATAGTCACAAATAAAAAAAAAGAACGTAGGGAGGTAGAGAAACGAAGCTAGCTTCGCGATACCGAGACAAGAATGTTGAAGAGAAAAATGTTGGGGACAGTGAAGTGTACCTTTCTTTGTGAGACCGGGACCAAAAGAGAAAGACAAAGAGAAGAGGGGACAAAAAAGTGCACATGGCTTCGCGAGACCGAGACTGGGCACAACTGAACCACGTAAAGGGGCGCGTCTCCAGGTCGCGCGTCGCTGTCCTTGCGCGACCCCAGATATTTTTATTTTTTATTTTTTTGTTTTCTCGTTAATTCTCCAAATTAAAAAAATGGCGCTAGGTCCTCATCTTGAACGGAGTGATTTTGAGGGAGTTTCTGACACCTACTCTACTTATGATCTTACTTATTTGTATTTTTTTGTGATATCGTGCAACTGAGGACAGTGCACATTCTTCAGTGTGGGTGGGGTGTCAGACTTTAATTTTTGTGGCATGTGCTTAATTGCTAGTGATACATCTTGAACTACATGATCACTCTTATAGCCATTGTAATTGTATAGTTGTAGTAGTTTTTTTTTATAATGGCTTAATCTCAGGTTTTCTTTAAACCACGATTCTTTCCCGAGGATGCCATTTTCTTGAACCGGGTTTTAGGTAGATTTTTTTTTTCAAACTTTGTAAAGAATTATGGGGTTTTCCCGAAGATGGATTATTTAGACAGTTTTCGTGAGGAAAAGTCTAAAGAAAAATACAAAAAGATTTTTTTGTTTCTCTTTTATTTTATTTTCTGGTTGAACTTAAAATGGGATTGGAACGAGTTTGAGTAATTTGTGCTTTTGACATGTTTTATATCAAGGCTTAGGCCTAGAGCATTTGAACTAAGTACTTTCTTCATGACCTCTATAATTACATGCCTTGACAGTATGTGTGGCTTTTTTTTGACATCGAGGCTCATCTTTAGACTCTTGTGATTAATTTCTGTGTGTTGAAAGTTTATGATGAATGTGCTAGTTTCTTTAACTCGAGGGTCAGGTCCGAGCCATCCTAAGTGAGTCATGTGCATTGTGTGAGGTGAGACTTCAGTGTACTCTATGCCATCCTTGTGAGTCTAGAACTTGCCTCATGTGTGAGTCAAAGAGAAATGATTAAGTCTTGTATGTTTGCAAAGTGATATAGGCTTTCTTTTATTGACCATTTAGCCTATTTGCCTACCAAAGCTAATATTATCGATAGTCACCCCTTTTGAGCCTGTAGACCTTTTCTTTGACAACCACATTACAAGTTGAATCCCTTTTGTTCTAGATCAAGTATTGTTGGATCTTTACCTCCAAAAGCACTTAAGTAGATAGAAGAGTAAATAAAGAGAGTGGGTAGCTTTTGAGCGGAATCATAAAAAGGCCGAAAAAGTGCACTTGTGTATAAACAAAAAAAATACTAGCCAGAAATACCAAATTGAAGAGAGTGAAAAAAAAAGAAAAAAAAAGAAGCACCTCTCATATCTTTGTCTGGGTTAGTAAGTATCTATATGTTGACGTGCTTAATGAAGAAGGGCCTAAATGTGTATGGTTTCATGGCAAGACATCGAATTGGTCAAGACAAGAAGGTGCTTAGTGTAGTGTATTAAAGTGTGTTAGTCACTATTTTCTCAAATATATCCTACCCGTCCCTTAGCCTACATTACAACCTATAAAGTCCTACTTGATCCTAGACTTAACGAGCTCAAATTAGTAGATACTTACACTACGTACAAGCCTATGGTACTAACGTGGGTGGCATAAAAGTTTCTTTGTGAGAGTGAGCGAATTCTTTCTATATTTGAGTCCTTAAACTATACTTAAATTTATATTGAGTGCATGGACTACTTTTTCTCTGTGGTTTGTTAGTGAGGGCACATGATTTGCAAAGGATATGTAGAGACCTTGATTTTTGAGTTGGCACAAGGAGCGAGTCATAGTGTGGAATGCATTAAACTCAAGTTTTGAGGCTACAATGTTAGAAACAGCTACACGAATATTTTAAATAATCTTGGCATGAGTTTATAACTTGAGAAAACGTACGAAGAGTGCATATGCTGGGATCTAAGCATTGATATAAACCATTGTCACTGGTGAGATGCTTGAGGATGTTCTGAAAGGAGTTTCTTTCTTATGTGCTTAATTTTAAGTTGATCGAGGATGAGCAAAAGTGTAAGTGTGGGGGTGGTGATAAAGGGTAAAAAGTGCATGTTTTGAGTGTGTTTGTGTGTTATTTAGTATCTGAGTTGCGGGAGTTCACATCACTTTTGGAGTGAAAATATGCTCATTACGTGTTTCTTATGTATAGGAATAAACTTGCGCGGAAAGGATCAAATGGGAGAAAAATTGGTGAAAAAAGAGTTGAAGAGAAAAGTACCGGACAGCGAAGCGAGGTTCACTTTGCCGGATCGTGACTGGAGCAGAAGAAACCAGGAAAGTCTCGGAGAGCGAAATGAGTTTCACTTCTCCAGACCGGGTCTGAAGTAGAAAAACTCAGATTTTCCAATCCGAATTTGGAGAGAGTGCATGTTTTGAGTGTGTTTGTGTGTTATTTCGTATGTGAGTTGCGAGAGTTCACATCGCTTTTGAAGTGAAAATATGTTCATTACATGTTTCTTATGTGTAGGAATAAACTTGCACGGAAAAAATTAAATGGGAGAAAAATTGGTTTAAAAAGAGCTGAAGAAAAAAGTCCCGGATAGCGACGCGAGGTCACTTCACCGGATCGGGACCGGAGCAGAAGAAACCAGGAAAGTCTCGAACAACGAAGTGAGGTTCACTTCGCCAAGCCGGGACCGAAGCAGAAAAACTCAGATTTTCCAATCCGAATTAGGAGAAAGTGCATGTTCTGAGTGTATGTGTGTTATTTCGTATGTGAGTTGCTGGAGTTCACATCACTTTTGAAGTGAAAATATGCTCATTATGTGTTTCTTATGTGTATGAATAAACTTGCACGGAAAGGATCAAATGGGAGAAAAATTGGTGAAAAAAGAGCTGAAGAGAAAAGTCCCGAACAGCAAAGCGAGGTTCACTTCGACGGATCGAGACCGGAGCAGAAGAAACCAGGAAAGTCTCGGACAGCGAAGTAAGGTTCACTTCGCCAGACTGGAATGGCTCGATTTGACCCAGAAATGAGCGAGGAAATATTTTGAACTCCCAGCGATTTTGTGCTACAGTCTGTGTTACTGTTCACTACAGTCGCATTGTACGAAGAGCTGACCCACATAAAAAAGAGTGGGTCGGATCGGTTAAATGGGTCGAAATTTACCCAAATACAATTTCAGTCCCACTGAGCCACGTGGACAAATGAAAGAATGCCACATCATTTAATGAGAGGCCCACATAAAGTGCCGTTAGTCGCGGGGGCTATTTTTGACAATAGAATTAACGTCCTATATATTTTCAGACAGATAGATGGACGGAGGATTTTTATAAACCATTTAGCATACGGTAGAGATATTTTAAGGCCTTTTCAAATATTTTATGATGGAATTGGATGCACCTTTAATAAGTACATGGAGTATTATATCGTCTGTAAAGTTAAAAATGAGAATAAATATAATCAACATGTACAAAATGCGAAATGTTTCTTTTTATTAGTAATTGATACTATAATTTATTAAGTAATTTCAGCTCATGAATCTGTTTAAGAGTTTTAAGAAAAGAGGCATATTTTACTTGTTTTTTCTTTAAAAGTTTTCATCTTCTGTTTAAAAAAATTTCTTATGATTTCAAATGATAGCTTATTGGGCCTATTACTGGATAAAAGGTCATTGATTTAACTGAAGGTAATTTACACATTACCTAAGAAGCTGCAAATACAAATGCAACTTGCATAGATTGCATGATCTCAATATATCCCTTGCTGCCTACCCATTTTTATATATTTTTTCTCTAGTTTGGACTACAGAAAGATTTAAAAATCTTCATTATTTCACTTAATTGAAAAACTTAGAGAGAACGATGAACCAAAACCAAAATTTCAGTTTTGAATCAGATGCTACAAAGCAACTTGACCATGTGACCTCTACTTACTAGTTTTGTTTCATAGGCTTTGCTTTACCAGGAGAAAAGAAAACGGAAGTAAAGAGAGAAAACTGTTGGACAAATGGTGGTCCAGTTCTTTGCACATTTAATTTGTTTCAATTCTTTCTTAAAGCTAACACTGTTGAGGGTAAATTTTTACCCCAAAAGGTAGCACGGACACTATAGAATTATGAATTATTAACGCAAGTACTCTTCTATTCTTAAGCAATGATTTTAAATTAGTGCTCTGGATATAGAGTTATTTTTGGCTACAGAGCGCTTTACTTCTAATACGGGACTAATCGAATCCGCATCAGCCAACTCAATGAGACTGAACACCAAGTGAGGAAAAAAAAAAGCATAAGTGAGGGCTCATCCCATGTAGTTATGGTAACGTAACTACTAGCAATTGTATGAGTAATTTAGCATATAGAGATTATGATAATTGGTAGTACTAATTAGACGAAAATCAGACCATATATATCAGCTCATGCTCCTTCATGTGACCTACACCTTAGTACGTACCACTAGTCCTAAACTTTTTTCTTCTTGTCCCTTGGCATCTCTCGTCTGCATGACACGTTTATTCGTCGGGGACGTGCTTCATATATGTCCACATTTACTTCAATGTAACATACGTGTATTTTTTATGTGTGTACATATATCTGTATATTAACTTTAACAAATAAAGTAGTATAGTACTGAGAGTATATAATTAAGTATGAAATGTTAAATAGAGGTTCAAATTCATTCAATTACTAAACGTGTTAACATGCATTTTATAATTGTGACACATATAATTGGAATACGATGGCTGAAACAGGTGAGTGCAAGGAAAGTTAAATTATTGTTACGTGATAGGAAAAGTTGAAGATGTATGACTAGCAAATTTATACAGAATTAAGTGTTTTGCCGTAAGCCTCAACACATTTACGAGATACGTGCAGAAAGTCTAATATTAACTGTCATAACCCAACGTGTGTACGTGTGTGCAGTGTATGCATGTCGTAAGTTTATCTATGTGTTTTATTGGCAAAACAATGTACTTATATTGATAAAAGCAGAATGATATATTAGCATGATTTTTCTTTAATATTGATGAAGGCATTTGTTTGATTTGAAAGACTTCCTATATTGGAACAAATGCGAATAAATATTTAAATTAACTGAAGCATCTTGTTCCTAATTTTGAAAAGTAATTTATATATATATATATAAAAGACAACAGTAAAAGAATATTTATTCATACATCAAATCAAAGAATTATGACAGGTAATATGTACGGTATGGTAGTTATCTTTATCAATAATTTCATATTATAAATATCTTCCTCAAAAGTTTTGTACAAGTGCAACTAGCAGAGTAATTCGTAGTACCAACAAAAGAATCTATGGTAACATAAAGGTACGATTAGCAGCCCTTCATCCCTGAAGAAGAAAGTATTAACATTTTAAATTAATTAATAAACAAAAGAATATGAAGAAGAAAAAATGAATCCTCCTAATTCCAGCCTTATCCTTTTTCTTTCATGTCCAATCACGAATGCAAAGGCATCGCATTATAATAAAAATATAACCAAGCTTTTAGATAATTACATGTTTTTCCTTTGGTACGCGAATATGTTGTTCCACAAATAGCATTCACACTAGTAGCCTTTTGCTTTTGTAATAGTGTATTTAAATTTTGTGCACTCAATTTGGAAAGTTAACTGGTAATTTTAGAATCTGTCTAAAGATAAAACAAGAAGGTATCAATTTCCTGGATCGCAAACCAACAGTGTAGAGGATAAAATTCTACTAAGATTTTATTATATTCACTCACACGCTATTGTATAAATATCTATTCACTGAGACTATTATTCCGGGGTATCATGTTCATGTATTTTTGTTTAGAATTTACTTCCTCCGTTTTAGCTCATAAAATTATCCCAAAATAATTATCACTTTAAAAATTCGACACTAAAATTATTAATTATTTTCAACCATATACCTTTAATATTAAAGAACTAGTAATTCTTTTTAATATTGATCAATTCTCAAATAAATATTTAACAAGGATAACTTAGTAAATTATATATTATATTTATTATTTTTCTTAAAAGAACTAAAATGACAGTAAAAATGGGACGTAGGGAGTAACTTATATTGATTGAGGTGTAAATATTTTTTTACTGTCATAGTTTTACTTTTAAGTGCAATACAAATGCTCCCTTCTTCTTTTTAAGTGCTCTCCTTAGAATATGAACTTTAAATATAGCATGTTATATGAACATTTCGAAATTAATATTTGTTGACATCACATTATACGGATGGTAAGACCTATTAACTTAGTAAATCCTCCGAGGCTAGCTAGCACGAGGTACCAGGGGCGGATTTAGGGGTGTTAGCTCACAAACGCACGCGCAAGTATACGTGGTCGTACAAGTAATAAAATGATAATTCGAGTGTCGAAACCATAGAGACTTGTATCAACTACCCACTAAATTTACCAAAATTGTTATTCAGTCAAGCCAAAATCAAGTTCAAGAATGTGATTTTACTAAACTATAATTCTAAGTAATAACTAAATTATCAAGTAGCAAGTTGATTTTTTGTGTATTCGGTAGAGACAAATATTCCAGGGTTGTGATCGATTCACCAATCATATTGTGTTCCGCTTAACTCCCTTTTCATACAATTCACTCATGGTTGCTAATTAATCGATAATTGCTCTCATAGCCTTCTCCCGAAGTACTACTCGCCTATTCAAAATAGATTAACACTTATATTCCAAGGAAATCAATCTATTAAGAATGCATTAAGATTACGATATCTAACTGAGCACAGTGACTAGGTATTTTCCTATCCTAACCATAAATCCTCCCTTTCCCCTCCCCCTCCCCCTCCCCCTAAGATTTAAGATCGTGCTCTCTTCAATTCTTCTCTAATCTAAACACGGCTTTCCCAAGCATAGCATAGATAGTAAATAGAATCTTACTGTTGACTAGACAATTAAGCAATTAATCATAGAATTGAAGAAACAACCATATACTAGTGAATTGTAATCAAGGTTAAGCTAACGTTAAACAACAATATTTATGGCTAAACCACAACCCTAGAACAATGAGTTTTTAGCCACTCATGATAATAGCAAACAATTTCATTAGTGTTAAATAATTGAAAATACTAAGAAAAGGTGAAGAAAACTGAGATCTCTTCGCTTCCGAATGTTTCTCGTGTGTATTCTCCCTCAAAAGTGGTGTCACCCCCTCACAAATAAGTCTAGTCTTGCTTTTATACGTGTTTGATAGGTCTAGAGCTAAAATAACCTAGTCCTGGGCGAATTTGGACTGAGTTCACGTCTTCAGCGCCCAGCACAGCACGTGGCGTCGTCCCTGCACTGATACTTTTTAGCACACTGATTATGGCGCCACAGGTAGCATAGGGTGCTGCCTGTGGCGCCCAAAATGCCGATTTTCCTGTTTTTATCCGTTTTGACTCTAATTTCGCACATTTCGCCCCCAATTGCTCCCGGATCATTCATACACATATAAACACCACAAATTAGTATAAATCAACACATTTTATATCCTAAATCCACGAAACAAAAGTAAAACATGAGGCGATATACATATAAATATATATACTTTAAGCTAAACATCAGGGGGCAGAAGGGGTTCATCCGAACCCCCTTCGCCAAAAAATTACACTATATATATAAGGCAAAATCTATTTTTTACCTCTATATATATTATGTTCTGAATCCTCTTGACACAACCCAAAAGCATAATTTAGTGGTCAAGGAGGTTCAAAACTTTTGTAAGGTCACTAATTCAATTCCCACTATCTACAATATCTTTTAATTTTTAAAAAAAAAATTTCGAACCCCCTTAGGAAAAATCCCGCCTCCGCCACTGCGAGGTAGTTGTTTCATATATAACAAAACCTCATATATATATATATATATATATACACACACACATATATATTTAGATTATATAATCGTAGAACATGTTCCCTTTAAATTCAAACAAAATAAATGGTTATAACACTACTAGAAATAAGGGAAAACCCGACCAACCCATACTAACTAACGTTGGTCGGTCAGGAAAAGCGACTAAAAAACTGTCCAACAGGGACGGAAACTACAAAAGAATATTTTACATTTTTTTTAAAATTAAATACCAATGTTGGTCGATATAATAGTCAAAAAGTTGACCGTAGTGGTCAGGCTTGCTTAGTCAAAGCAACTTTTTGATTACCGATCAACTTTGGTCGGTAATATGGATCTAATTTTTTAAGTTTTAATAATTATATTATTATTTAAAATATTTTATAAAATTAAAAGAATATATATTTAAGATTACCGACCAAAGTTGGTCGGTTACTACAGGCGAAGCATTTACCGACCAACTTTAGTCGGTATATTTTATTTCCTGGAAAATAACCGACTAAAGTTGGTTGGTTATTAGGTCAAACATGGTCAAACTTTTGAATCACTTTAATATTAACTATCTAAATAATATAAATATAATTCGTTAACACTTTAATGAATACACTAATATATATTATAACATGCTATATATAGTGAAAGTAGTACAATGAAGTGTGTGTGTGTGTGTGTGTGTAGGTATAGCCGTATATAGATAAGAACATGAAGCGCTAGGACCACAGGATCAGGTTCTTTTGTGGATAGGCTTGTGAAGAAACAATAATCTAATTAGTATATATAATTGATCATCATCAAATATATCTATTTGTAAATTGATTCATCGACTTATAAATTACTTAGATGCATCGATGAATATTAAAAACAAAACATTTCCACCTATATCAATGAATATTAAAAACAAAACATCTCAACATATTTCGATTACCCTATGTCATGCATTATTAGTGACGAATTAAAGAAAAATAGAAGAATTAATACTAAACATCATTCATATGTATGTATGTATATGTCAAATTAAAGAAAGGAAAGAAGATATTAGCATTAAGTAAACGAGTTAATAGGTCAAATTAACGACTAAACATATTTAAAATAGAATAATATTGATTTATCAATTAATAGATTTTTCATATGTAGTAATGTACGGGATTGATCATCAACTACAACATAGTGTGTGTGAGAGAGAAATTACTCATACACTTAATTAGATAGATGCTATTATAATTTATTAAAAATAATTAGTAAATATAATAATTTATAAAAATTATGCTTATATAGTTTATAATTATTTATACTAATTGAATAGTTAAATAAAATAAAAATGCTTACAATTTATAATAATTTTTGTATAATTTATAATATTGTAAGAAATAAAAACACAAAAAAATAGCTTTTTTTTTAAATAACCGACCAAAGTTGGTCGGTTAATAGTCAAATGGTCAACACTTAATATACCGACCAAAATTACCGACTAACTTTGGTCGGTAATTCTAAAGTTAGATCTGAAATACGGGATTCTCCCTCATTTCCCTTACCTCTCTTCTCCAAATTTTCAATACATTCATCTCTCCTTCTCTATTTCTCTCACACAAATCTCATTCCCGACCCCGCGTCGCCATTCCCTTATCGTCGCCGCTGCCGCTGCTAGACACTGCCCAGCTGCTACCCCTCCTTCTCCACCTCCTAAAAGTTCTAAGTTTGAATTACAACTTATTTCTTTTGTGTAGAAATTTAATATTTTGTTAATTAGTTAATTAGTGTTTCAATTGATTGTTTAACTTTGTATTTTATTGAAATCTAGGGTTTAGGTCTTCTTTTAATTGAATTCATTACATATGGTGTAAATTAAATATTTAAGTTTGTATTACTTTGAATAGTTTAGTTAGAATTGAATTATTAACTTAGAATTGAATTTAGTTTTTAGGATTTGTTCTTGTGAATCAAACTTTTAAGGTATGGATTGAACTTTAAGATATGAATTGAACTTTTTTTATATGAATTGAACTTTTAGGATATGAATTGAAATTTTAGGATATGAATTGAACGTTTTGGATATGAATTGAACTTTTAGGATATGAATTGAACATTTTGGATATGAATTGAACTTTTAGGATATGAATTGAACTTTTAGGATATAAATTGAACTTTTTGGATATGAATTGGATTTTTAGGATATGAATTGAACTTTTAGGATATGAATTGAACTTTTAGTTTATAATTAATTATATTTACTATAATTTAATTTTGGTGTAATTAGGAAAAATTAATTATCTTAATTAACCAAAAAAGATTTCATTAATTAATAATTGTAGAATAAATGAATTTTTTCTTGTTTTATTTATATAGATGGAACATCGTACTTCGATGTACAATAGGAATTATCCTAATCGACGGGGATTGCGAGAGGATTTTGTAGCAGGGGTTGATGACTTTATTAGACCTGCAATGTCACTTTCACCATACCAAATTGAAGGAGTAATTAGGTGCCTTTGTGTCACGTGCGATTGTGTGAAGTTTAAAAAATCGGAGGAAGTTAAGCTTCATATTTATAAGAAGGGGTTTATAGAGAATTATTTTGTGTGGACTAATCATGGAGAGATCGATGGTAGTCGTGGAATATTTCATAACATGGTTGTTGGTGAAAGTAGTAGGTCGGTGGAGAATACAAATCATGATTCTAGAATTCAGGATATGGTTGCGAATGCTTTTAGGATGCACTTCGGGGGTGAGCCCAATAAAAATGTGGAACAAACTCCTAATGATGATGCAAAATGCTTTTATGAACAGTTAGAGGAAACTAGTCGTCCACTACGTGAAGGAAGTCTGCACTCTGAGCTGTCTGTTGTAGTTAGATTACTAAGTCTAAAATCTGATTGGAATATTTCTCAAGTAGCATGGACTCTTTCATTGACCTTATGAGTGAACTATTTGACCCAAATTTCAACTTATCTGGTGATTTTTATAAGGCAAAGAGATTAGTTTCTATGTTAGGACTTTCGTCAATGAGAATTGATTGTTGTGAAGATTGTTGCATGTTATATTATAAAGATTATGCAAATTTAGAAAGTTGGAAATTTTGCGAAAAGCCTCGTTTCAAGAGGCACGGGAATATGGGCGTTGTAAAGGTGATGCTTATTTACCTCTTATACCTAGGTTAAAGAGGTTATATGCGTTGATGAGTTCTGCTCCTCATATGAGATGTCACTTACAAAGAAGACCACCTGGTGTTATGTGTCATTCTTCAGATGGAGAAGCTTTGAAGCACTTTGATAGGACATATCCAGATTTTGCTAGTGAATCAAGGAAAATTCGGTTAGGTTTGTGTGTGGACAGCTTCACGCCCTTTTCTATATCTGCGACACCATATTCATGCTGGCCTGTCTTTCTTATACCTTATAATCTACCACCTGAGTTGTGTATCGCTAGTCCATATATATTTTTAAATTGTATTATCCCCGGTCCACATAATCCAAAAAGTTTGATTGATGAACTAAAACGGTTATGCTAAATTATGAATTTTTTTAATACTATGTAGGTAATAATCCAAATAATGGTGTAAATAAATTTTTGAAGATATATCTTGGGGTCTGGGTTTCAGGTCACAACAATGTCTAAGTACGTAGTGAATGGTTATAAGTTTCATACATAGGATTGCTCTAAAAATAAAAATAACAACATTAGTGGGGTGTGGGTTCAAGGTGGTGATGACAACCAAGTTGGAGATATACATTATTATGGTGTGGTCAAAGAAATATTACAACTAGAATATACAGGTTGTTATATAAGAAATTGATACTCTTTAGATGCAAGTGGTTTGACCCAAATCCAACAAGAGGTATAAGAGTATAGCACCAATACAACATCATTGAGGTTAACCATACGAGGGAGTATGATCGCTATGATCCTTTCATTATTGCACATAATGTTAGGAAAGTGTATTATGCTCCTTATCCATTGCGGCGGAATAAGTCCGATTGGTGGGTTGTTATAAAAACTAAGCCTGTAGGTAGGGTGAAGGTCGAGAATGTGTTAGATGTTGCATATCAAAATGATATCTCCAATTGTCACCAAATAGTGGACGATCAGTTAGAAAATGATTTGGAACATTCTGAACGCATTTTGGAAGAAGTTGATATAAATGAAGTAACAATTATAGAAAATGAGGACGAAGAATCAACTGATGAAATTCAAACAAGTGAAGACGATAAATTCTCGGACGAGGAACAATACGTCGACGAGGATTGAGAAGTTAGTTTTTTAAAGCACTCTCATTTTATAACTAGTTTCTTATAAGTTTAAATCTAAATATGTATTATATTATGAAGATGGAAGGCAAGGGTCAAGGTAACAATGACTCTAACAGTACTCGGGGTCGAGAAAAGGCTAAGAAGTGAAAGAGGAGGGTAGATAATAATACTCCCTCATTTTCACCCTCTTCGGAGATGCCTATGTCTTATCCTCCACCACACGGCTATACTGATCTGCCACAGCATCACGATGCCTGCACATTCATCCAGACACCAGTTCTTCCATCGCAGGGCCATAGGACTATACGTCCGACATACAGACCAACTGCCTCATAGGCACGTGCATCGCAGCCATCTGCATCGCATCCACGTGGATCACATCCATACATATCACAGCCACATGGATCGCATCCATCCATGTCACAGCCACTAAGGTCACAACCATCAGTATCACAGCCACATGGTTCGTATCCAGATATGTCACATCCACTCGGGTCACAGCCATCAGTATCACTGCCACATGGGTCACATCCAGCTATGTTGCAGTCACAGGGATCGCAACCATCTTCATCATCGACTCCATATATTTTAGGCCTTCGCCTGCGAGACAGTAGCTCTGATACTCCTACCATCTACAAATGCCTCTGATACACATGCTGAAGATGATGATCCAGAGGTAGTGCAATATGATCGTTATGGAAGGATCATCATAGTCCTTGAGGGTGAGGGGTAAGAGTTATTTGTTATTTTTGCGTCTACTGTTTTGTAATGTACTAATACATTCATGTGTTTTTATTGTTAAATTGTAGGTTCATGCCGAGTAAGTAGACTACAAAGATAATCACCAGTGCCATCAAAAAGCTTTATGATGGCCCTTATGCGACTTGGACTGATTTCCTATTCTCACTGAAGAAGCAATTTTTCAATCAGTTTATGATATTTATGATATTTCCATTTAATATTTAACTTTTGAAATGCAGAGCAAGTGTGTATGGGAAGACTACTATAGAACGGAAGTGGCTGCAAATTTTCATCATAAAGCTCGTAAGAGATTGGCGGATCATTTTTCAAATGCTAGAAAGAAGAATAAGAGGCCTAACTGGTTACTTGAGCATTTATGGAATGATTTGTCAAGGTAATGGCTTACCACAGATTTCTTAGAGAGGAACGAAAAAGGAAAGAAAGCTCGTTCATCCGAGAAGGGAGGCTCCTTGCACACTGGGGGTGCTATCAGCCTGAGGACAATAAAAAGAAGATTGGTAATTGCTTAATTAAATTATTTTACTTTTCTAAGTATATCAATTCTATTTATTAACTAAATTAATTTATTTTCAGGAAAAGAAGTATGGGCGTCCAATGAGCCATGATGAGCTATTCAAGGAGATACATATTGTAAAGAAGAAGAAAGAAGAGGATGGAGATAGGTGGGTCGAGGACGGGCCTCGACTGCATATGTAAGCTTTCAATTTTCTTTAAGTGTTATAATTTACTTTTATAAGAATTTTTAAATACTAATTTAATTTAAAATAATGTAGGATCAATACCAAAGTAACGTGGAGCACTTCATTCGTAGTCAGCCAGCTGGTGGATCGGGCGAGCCAACCCAACCTTGGACAAGGATGCTGAAAGAATATGGTTGGAGTCTGTTGGCGGTCCAAAATGGAGGAAGGTATACGTGCTTCCTACTAAAAAATTCTATCGCTATAGGTGTGGAATGCAAGGAATAGGGACTTCTTCGCAAGGCGAGTAACCTAATAGGGAGAGCCTCTCAGCTATGCGGGAGACAGTGACAAAGCGCACATCCGAGCTAGAAGCGGCTAAGGAAAGAGAAAGTCTTAGAGATGCTCAATTCCTTAGCATGCAAGCTCAAATCAGAACTCTCCTATCTACTGGAGCTTTTCCGTTGCCCCGGTCTCGTGAGTCATCGCTAGAGGGTCGACCTCCACGTGATCGTTCCTCCCGTCCTCCCCGTGATCGTTCTTCCCGTCCTCCACAAGACCGTTCTTTATACCGTCTTGTAGATGAAAGTTCATCAGACGGCGATGATGATGTTGTAGAAAATACCCCTTGACAATTACTTTGATATACTTTGAAGTAGACTAATAGAACCAATTTTGGATTAGATTGAACAATTTTGAACTTGTTGTAATTAGTATTTTCTTGGTTGTGGATTATGATATGCAATTGAACTTTAATTTGTTAGTTTTAAAGTATTACTTAGATGTTTCGTTGTTGTTTTTGTTGTTGTTGTTGGGTTTTGGTTGGATTTGTGGTGAATTGGTGGTTATTACATTGGTATAGGGGTTATTGGTATGCTGTTTCTATTTGGCAGGTGGTGTAGCTACCAAAACAAGCCTATTCTGTCAAAATTAAAACCAGAAAACTGATCAACCTTGATTGGTTACTAATAAAAAAAAATTTAATTGCACATTACCGATCAATGTTGGTCGGTTAATGTGCAATGAATTCCCAGAATTCAACATTACCGACCAACTTTGGTCGGTTTTCTGCCTGCCCAGTCCAGTTCACCGACCAATGTTGGTCGGTATTGTTACATTTTAATTATTTAAAATAAAATAAATTTTACATTACCAATCAAAGTTGGTCGATTTTTAAGATTTTAATAATTTACACAAAAAATATATTTTCAGTTACCAACCAAAGTTGGTCGGTAGGAAAAAATAATAAACTTAATACAACGATCAAGTTTGATCGGTAAATTTAAATTAATAAAATAATATTTGGACCAGTTTTGATCGGTAATCCAAATACTTTGTGAGATGGACGTGTAGAGCATACCGACCAACGTCGGTCGGTATTTTCCGACCAACTTTGATCGGTATGTCCTTCCGACCTTCAAAATATCATCCACATAAAAATGATCGCGTATTGAACGGTTATGGCCAGTACCGACCGATGTTGGTCGATTTCTCTGGAAGGTATTTGCTGGATTTTTAGTAGTGTGATCACACTAAAAAAAACCTTCTTTCATTCAACAATTCTTTGATCACGTGTTTTTACCTACACAACCTTATTAACTTTCCCTCAAATTTAAGCATGATTTTCTGTTCATTACTATCACACTAAACAAATAATCTTTAGAAGAGAAGATCAACAATATATTTCCGCGTGACAAACTCTTTTCATTAGTAATATTCGTTCGATTCTCAACTATCATTCACTTGTACTAGATGAGACCTCCAAATGGAATTTCCATAAAAGTATAAGAAAAGAGTTGAGCTATGCGAACATAACATATACACAAACACTTGGCCTCGTAAAGGAAAAGATCTGAAAAGGCCATGAAAAGTTGGAACAAAATTAATATGCACGCATGCAAATACGACACGTACAACACCAAACAGCCCTAAGCTTAACCTTAGAGAGCTTAGTAAGAATATACTAAAATTCTGCATTGCTGTCTACCAATATAAAGTGATCGATGGAGGTAATGAGAAGTATGGGAATATGGAAGATCTTCAATTAAATTTTGCTGAAGAAGTCTATTTCACACTAATTGGTAGTTCGTAGTTTATAGATTCTGAATTGCCACGAATCTTATAACCTTTTTTAGTTAATGGGTTCACAATTAAATATTTTATATGTATAATAAAATTTTCAATACAAATAATATAGAATTTGAGCCAAAATTACTGAGTTCGTCTGACGCCATAGCTAATGCTCTCCCTCCGCCCTGGTCATGGGATAGTTAATTTAACATGGAATCGAGCAGAGCGGTTAAGAGATTCTGATGAAGGGTGGTGCTGAGACCAAATAAGGACTTCTGATACCATATTAAATTGTGTGATCATCTTATCGAAAAATTTTTATAAAAGATATACATACTTTTATTTAATTAATTATGTCTTCAATAATTTTTATTATCACTCAAAGTATAAAACATGTTTTCTCGTATTTGACATATGAAAAGATTAAAACCCACATATAAATTGGCATGTTCAAACATAATATAGGAGTAACTAATATTAATTAAATGTCATTTTTACAGCTTAGTCTATTTTTTAACAATTCAATAAGAGTTGGTCAGTTGGGTGAGGATCTTTGAGGGGTAGGGTTGGAGGACAAGAGTACAGGTTAAAAGCTTGGAGCAGGACAATCAAAGGACAACTCTATATTTGACAAGCCAAGTTTTGCCCATAAAAGTTTATACGTGTCGAATTAACCCGTGGGAGAACCTAATTCACTTGTCTGCATGTCTCTCACCATATCCTAGTAGTATTAACGGTCTAGTGTGAAAGGAATTTTTCTTCACATATTCTGAGCATTTTCTCTTCACTCTCTCTTTCTGTTCGAACAGATAAGCCAATCACTGTAACAATTGGTGGGAGAAGATCTTCTTACGCGATGAGAATAATATGTAATTACTTGTCCGCACATCAAATTTAAAAGGCAATCTAATGCTCAAAATCTTCCGTACTCATACGGAAAAAAGTCGCACCTCAAGGGGTGTGATGTAGGTAGTCTATCTGATGCAAGTATAAGTGACTAATTTATGGCTTTAACTCATGACTTATAGGTAATATAGAGACAACTTTATCGTTGCTTCAAGCCTCCCATTCAATTTAATCCACTTTACGTCCCGCACATCGAATCAAGTAATTTAATTAATTAACAAAAAATAAAAATATACATTACTTAACTATGATTTATTGACTTGCGAATAAATTTTTACCGAGAATAATATAGGTGCGAAAGCTTCATTAAAAGCTTCACATAATGCAAATCCTTGTTGGAGAAGTACTGTATGATCACTTCTGTTTTAATTTCCTATCTTTTGTTTTTCCCTTCACTCTTTCTACTTTATTTTCCTTTACTTTCCTTTTTGCAAACCTTGATTCTGTCCTAAAACAACTTCCAAATTAAAGGAGATATAAATTGTTATTTAATTATGCAGTTTGCCTTCCATGACGTCTTTTTTTCGCTAGCTGGTCCACATACATTCATCAGAAGATAAACTAGAATATAATACTGTTTATCCTTAAAATGAATAACAATTGAATTTGTACGTAATCTTTAAGAATATGTGGTTGATTCAACACAAATAATCAAGAATATTAGATATACGAATTAAAAATAAAATGAATAATCAAACCAATTGTAATGTTACAACCCAACTCAAACTTAGGTTAAACATTAGTGTTGCCCTCGATCAGACCTTTGATTAGAAGCCAATCGTGAAGGAAGAACAAAAAATAAAGTAAGAACTTTTCAATAGCTAGAAAGCAGAAAAATAAATTTGTATTGTCTTGGTTTGCGTGTTACAACGTGTCTTGTGAAAGAAAAATTTCTCCTTATATAGTAGGAGAGTTTCATCCCTAGTACAAGTCTAAAAAAAGTAAAAATCTTCCTTTCTCGTAAATTACTGATCTGTAACCGACATCAGGCGAAATTTGCGTTGTGATATCCGGTTAGGTACGGATATCACGGCCCTCTGTTAGTTGTGCGTAACCGTTTGCCATATTTTCGAAGGTCTTAGAGCTCGCATTGGGTCTGGGGAGCGTTGCTTTATCGCGACGGACGATGAGTACACCGTTCACCTTTCATAGGTCTCGGTATGAAAGGCTCCCAGCACCGATATTAACCTCGTGTGTATGTGCCCTTATCCCGCCTTTTTCACCAGGAAATTAGGGTATGCACTATCCCTAATTTTACCCGTATATAGATAGTTTCCTCATTTTCTGGAGAGTGGGATTACCGGAACGATGTGAAACGAATAGATGAACCCTGGTTTCTTCCCTCGTACATTATAACTGAGATGATAGGGTAAATCGAAACGTCCCATCAGTCGTGTCGTTCTGACTTCAGACACGTGTCGGCCATCGGCTGCTGTCTTCGAATGTGAAACGTCGCGCATTGATTGCATTTTTCCTTATAAAGCTTCAACCTTCTTCACTTCTTTCACTTGCTGATTCTAGACTTCACCTTCGAACATTCTACCGGCTTTTAATCTTTCTAGATCTCCATACATCGTTCATTGAACCTTCATATCTTCATCTTCATACTTCTCCTCTGAACCTTCATCCTAGACCTTCATATCTTTATACTATCTTCAAATCTTCATATTTTTCTTCAAATTTATATTTTTCAGATTACAATGGCTAAAACTTCCAAGTCAGTGCCTCAGTAGGCTACCCCCTCATCTTCCCACCCGACTGCAGATGCCGAGGTGGTCGTTCCTTAGGTGGCTCAGGAGCCCTCCATGAAAAGCTTCATACCCTGGGGCTTCTCTATCGGTGATGACTTCAAGGTCAAGAAGGCCTTTAGTCAACAAGACTGAGGCGAGGGAGAATGGAGATACATATGCCTCGCCATTGAAAAAACCCTACCTGTAGTCCGAGACTGTAAGTGGGAGGGCAAGGACGTGGTCATCCCGGGACCCAATGACGATATTACTACTCATGTGAAGGGGTATATGAGTTTTTACACTTACCCTTTCACGCTTGCCGTTGTGGACCCTGTAGTTCTTGCTTTCTGCAAAAGGTACGAGTTGTGCCTCGGGCAAATCCATCCGTCCTTCTCAAGGATTGTGATCCTGTTGCACCATTTTGTGAACAACACCGAGTCTCCTCGGTTCACCCTCAACCACCTACTCCGCCTGTACAGTCCCCGAATCTTGCGAGGGGACTGATCAAGTTCGTTCATCGAGAAATTACGGCTCCTTTCTCGAGCATTGACGAGATCGGCAGGGAAGGTTCGTTCAGGTCAAAACCGAAGACCCGATTCTCCCCGAGCTTCTGCCATTCCCTGAGGAGTGGAACGCATCACGTAAGTATTGCATTTCTTGGGTATTTCTTCCCTTTTATTTCTTTTTCTCATCGCCCGTGTTTGTGGTCGTGCAGCTATTGCCCAAGTTCCTGATGCAATTCCTCGATTCAAGGCGTGAATCAAGGGGATTTGTAAGCAGACGTCATATTCCGAGCGCGCATGGCACAAACCTTCTGAGGGAAAATGGGAGGCCAGTTCTCATGGTGAGGTTTTTCCCTGAATAGTTACCATCACGCTCCTAACTTATATAGTGCTAATATTTTCCGTCTTTCTTACAGGTCTGCCTAAGACCACTGAACTTAGGCCGCTGGATGAGGACGAGGATCCGTCCTTGCTTGTCGAACCCTCCCGTTGATTCTAGACAGCTCGGGGCTGTCGCGAAGGAGGAGATGAAGAAGAAAAAGAAAAAGTCCTTGGGTTCCCCGTACCCCACGGGGAAGAGGAAAAAGAGGGAAGCCACCCGTGCCCGGAAGCCCAAGAAGAATACCAAGTCTAGGGTACCGAACCCTGACTATCTCTACTGGATCAGGGATGAGCCTGAAGAAGACAACATCTTCGTCGCTCATGAATCGACCCCTACTGGGGAGATGGCGACGACCGAGAAAGGGAACCATAAGGTTGATCCCCTTCTGGCTCGGGAACCTGGGGGAGATGGAGTTCGCAACCTCCCAAGGAGCCACTCGTGTTCCGAAGGAGGCTACCAGTGTCATGAAATCATGGAGATTCCATCCTATATCGATTCCATGTTCGAAGAGACTCGAGCGGACAAACAAAAGTCAAGTGAGGGAGCGCAAGGTTCAGATGATCCCCTCAACTCCTTTTTCTATGGAATGGACATGCCTGCAATGGAGGAATTTTTCGGGTTGGTTCACCTGGAGATCCCGAAGAAAGATATGCCCTCGTTGGCTTGGGGGCCGAGTTCGAGCCCAAAATTAGTGAAGTAATTTCCAGCGCCAAGTGTGGACCCTTGGCGCAAGAGAAAGATCGTTCCCACAGTCCCAAGGGATGCTCGGGTCCTGTCTACTCTGGTGGATGTAGCTAGCTACCTTCGATGCCTGGTGATCGAGGATGACCATACAAAGATGAAGGAGGTGCACACATAAAGTCTTTTCAATGAGGCGCAACAGGCGCTGAACTGGGTAAGGTGTCAACACTTTTGTACCCCTATATGAATACCACTTAGGTTTTCCTTTGATGTCTCTTAATACTTTCATTGTTTTACAGGCTTCAGTGTTTCACCATGAAAGCTTCCTCCGATACCGCTTGGAAATTAGCCAGCTCGAGTTCGAGCTCAAAGAGCAGGTTCGGAAGAAGGACATGTACATGCTTCTAAGTGATCAATAGGACGAGGCCCTTAAAGAACTCCTGATTCTCCAGGACGATCTAGAAAAAGCTCATGAGGAGGCCTCGACCCTAAAGCGGGAACATACCGACCTGGTTGAGAAGGTAAAGGTCTTTGAAGCTAGAAACAAAGAGCTAGTCGTGGTGACTAACAACACAACTGCGTAGGTCCAACAGAAGATTGACCTGATCGACCAGCTGTGAGCTAAGATGGGCGAGGTTAAGTCCACGATCGAAGTGTGAAAGGGCAATATGGACCTGTTAGCCTCGGAGAAAGAATCTACGAAGCGGAGCTGGCGTCGGTTGAGAACCAAATTTGAGTGGCGAAAGACAAAGCCGACAAGTGGTCTCGATAGAATGATGATCTCCAGGCACCTAGCTGAGCTCAGCCGTCACAGAACGAGATGCTCTCGAAAGAGAATATGCGGCACTGAGGTCCAAATTGAACACAACCTACACTGAAGCTGAGGAAATGGTGGCCCTGTACATGTCCGATGTAGAGGCAGCCGAGACCCGCTTGAAATGAAGACTGAATACATGAAGCAGTTGTCCTGAAGAGAGACCCTCGAAGAGATCTACGCCCGAGGTTTCAACCTTCCAGTCGATATTGAAGAAGCTAGGCAACTCATGGATGAGGCAAAGGAGCTATACGAGCCTAAGGGTGTCGAAGGCTCCAAGGGTTCCAAAGGCTCTAAGGGATCTGAAGGCTCTGACGATTCTGGTGACGAGTCGCGCCCCGGTGAAGACCAGGCTTAGATGCCTAAGTACTTTTTCAGTTTTTTATTTTTCCTTGTGTATTTTTTTTGAGGTCGTTCTATGGGGCCTTTGTAAATATATTTTTGGAATATATATAAATTTTCCCTTTCTGGAAATATCGTGTCTTTACTTTTCCAGCATCTTCTTGCAATTTCTATTTGTGTATTGCTTTTGATGCCTTAGCATAGAATTGAATGTAGTTCTGGGGCACTCATTTTTTGGAGGTTCGAACGAAGTCCGACTTAGATGCAACTTTGTTTGCTCGTGGCTTCGAACCTCAATGAGACTGGGGGTTTCCAAGATGCTTAACTATTTTGGACGATATTTTGGCCGAGGGTAACCTTTCAGTAGGTTTTGAATTTTCATTAAGGCCTTACTTTCTGGTTACGGACTGTGGATGTCTACGAGCCATTTTTTAGGGTGACCATAGCCTTTTATATTTGGTCACAACCTAATAGGTTTGGTGCCTCCGGGATTAGGTAGCCCGAGTGGTCCGAATTTTCTTCAGGCGACATTCCCGAGTAAGGATAGCCCTTGGGCTCGATAGTCCCCGAGTAGGGGTAGTCCATGGGATCTAGAATCGCAAATCGAATAAGAAAAAATGCATAATAGCAAAGCGAAAATTTCTTTCATTTCTTAGTATGCAAGGTACACGATCGAAAGTGCATAAAAACTCGTGCCATGGCTAGAGTGGACTATGTAGGCACGGCTGATACGACCATTTGGCCTTTTCAATGAATCCTAACCATCAAGCCTTAGCTTTTAGCATACAAAGTTTTTCTTTTTTTCCTTGCCAAAGACTTTAATCTGAGGGTAATGGCCCCTAGTATTTGAGATCGAACTCATGAGGGTTTGGATATTGTTGACCTGAAGAGAACGATTGTTGACTCTGGTTTGAAATCGATCTTAGAATATAAGATAGCACATTTTACTGTTCCCTCATTAAAAACCTTGCCGAAAAACCCATTTTGGGACAAAACTAGTACAAGGGAAAAAGAGTGCAACGCGTGCTTTCAAACCTAATAGCGACATACGTCCTTGGTTGTTTACCTGCATATGTTAGTCTATTTTATAACATGATTAAAGAGTAATTGGGTTTGTACCTTAGCAGTAGTACCGCTTTAAGTATGCCACATTCCAGTTGTTCGATAGTTGTAAGTCGTTTCCTGCGTCGAGCTTGTACGAGGATTTGTTGGTTATTCCGACAACTCGATATGGTCTTTCCCAGTTCGATCCCAGCATCCCCTCATTCGGGTTCCTGGTGTGCAATGTTACTTTCCTCAACACCAAGTTCGATACTTGAAAGTGCCAGAGGTTGTCTCTTCGGTTGTAATACCTTTCTATTCGCTGTTTCTGGGCAGCCAACCGGACCAGGGCGGCTGCCTTTCATCCAATAGTTTCAGGCTCGTGATCATAGCCTCACCGTTTGGATCTTCTGTCACATATTAGAACTTGGGGTTTAGTTCTCCCACCTCGACTAGTATTAAGGCTTCAACTTCGTAGACCAATGAAAATGGGGTGGCCCTGGTGCTAGATTTTTAAGTCGTACGATATGCCCATAGGACTTCGAGCAGGATCTCCTTCCACTTTCCTTTCGCATCGGTCAACCTCTTTTTCAGGTTTTGAAGTATGGACTTGTTTGTTCATTCTGCATTCTCGTTCCCACTAGGGTGATAAGGTGTTGATAGTATCTTCTTAATCTTGTGATCTTCAAAAAAATTATTTACTTGATGAATTGTTTTCCATTATCGCAAATGATATCATTCGGTATTCCAAATCAACATATTATGTGGTCCAAGATGAAGTCAATGACTTCTTTCGCCAGGACCTTTTTGAATGCTTCAGCCTCGACCCATTTGGGAAAATAATCGATCATGAATCGTATGAATTGAGCTTTACTGGGTGCCCATGGTAGGGACCGACGATATCCTTCCCCACTTCATAAATGTCCATGGGGAAAAAACCGAGTGGTGCATTTCTACCGGTTGATGGATTATCGGGGCGTGTCTTTTGCAGTCGTCGCATTTCCATATGAAGTCCTTCGCATCTTTCTCCATTTCGGTCTAGTAATAGCCGGCCCTAATTAGCTTCCGAACCAAATATTCTGCCCCCGAATGATTCCCGCAATTGCCTTCATGGACTTCTCTCATGATGTATTCGGTCTCCCAGTCCTAAGAATCTGGCTAGTAAGGTTCTCCTGAACAATGCCCCTTCAACCAAGCTAAATCTGGCAGCCTTGGTACATAGGGTTCTCGATTCTTTAGGATCCGAAGGCAATGCCCCAATCTTCAAGTTGTCGATGTACTTGTTCCTCCAATCCCAAGTTAAACTCGTCGAGTTTAATTCGTAGTGGCCTTCTTCTATCACCGACTTCATGAGTTGCACTACTTTTCCCGAACTGAATTCATCGGCATCGATCGAAGACCCCAAGTTAGCCAGAGCATCAGCCTCATTGTTTTGATCTCGGGGTACGTGCTACAGGGTCCATTCCCTGAAATGAAGCAGCGTTACCTGTAATTTGTCCAAGTACCTTCGCATTCATTCTTCTTTTACTTCGAACGTCACGTTAACTTGGTTTACCACGAGGACGGAGTCGCACTTGGCTTCGATCATCTCGGCCCCACGGCTTTTAGCCAATTCTAGACCTGTAATGATGGACTTATACTCTGCCGCATTGTTAGTCAATTTCACAATTCTAATAGACTGCCTAATTACATTTCCCGTAGGCGATTTTAATACGATTCCGAGACTGAACCCCTACACGTTCGAGGCATCATACGTAAAAAGGGTCCAAATTCTCGAGGTGGTCCGCGAGGTTAACAATAATTCCCTTTCGACTTTGGGTATTAAGGCCAGCGTAAAGTCGGCCATGAAGTCTACCAAAATTTGAGATTTTATCGCGGTTCATGGTTGATCTACGTCTACTCCTCACTCAATAGTTAGTGAAAACGGTCGTTGGAAAAATAGTATCCAAGAAGAGTCGGGGTCGATTTCCACAGGAAGTTTAATATGAGTGTTACGGGTATACACTTGACGAAAGCAAATGGAACAATAAGATTTTACTTCCAAACAAAG
The DNA here is from genome assembly GCA_005239525.1 of Nicotiana knightiana. NCBI lineage: Eukaryota > Viridiplantae > Streptophyta > Magnoliopsida > Solanales > Solanaceae > Nicotiana > Nicotiana knightiana. Next base: position 41,516 of record ML425028.1, read on the forward strand.
GGTTTTGATTTCTAATTTTACTCTAACAATATTAAGCTAAGAGAAGAAACTAGAAAGCGAATGATTGTTTTTGTTGCTTTTCTTAATAGTTAAAAAGCCTAGGGATGTGAACTTAACCTAGGTGTTTGCCTAATGGGTTAAATACGTTAATACTTTCTTTATTGATCAAGGTGTATTATAGCTCTCAACTCTGAGTTACCCACTCAATACCTCTCGATCATAGAGTGAATTTTCCCAATTTGGCTTTCTCAAGCCCAAATGGGTATCAAGCTAAATAGTTGAAATGAGCTCAAGTCGGATTCTCACTATCTCAAGTTCAAACCCTTTAGATAGGCTAATCAATCTATTAATTATCCCAATTTCTTGTTAGCCAAGTTTTTCCAGACTATATCTCTCTTTCTCAGGCAAAGACCAAGTCAAAAGGCATGAACCAATGTTTACAACCATTAATTCTAAAATTAAAGCATAAACTACGATAAATAATCAACGCTCAATCATAAACAAGAAATAAATTAAATACCCAAAAGGTTTACACACTAGGGTTGGGTCACAATCCTAGTAAGAATCTAATAACTCATAGTGAGAATGAAGAAAAAAAAGAAGAAATACTAATTAAACTCATAATCTAATATTAAAATGATAAAATATGATGTTTAACTCCTAAAATAGTCACAAACTTCCTAAAATAGCAAAATACAACGGCTCCAGCAGCTCAAACTTTGAAACATGACCTAAAATCTAATTCTCGTCTATTTATAGTGGCCCAAAAGTCGCTGACAAAAATTTCCATTGGGAGGTTCTGTGGACCGCACAAGCAGATTTCTCAAGCTTAAGGAATAGAATTCGACAGCCGCACAATTTTTTCTATGGCTACCATGCATCTTCTGCGACCGCACAATGCGGTCCACACTTCAGACAAGGCTTCAAGTATTGGTCATTTGCACACTCTCTGAACTTTGATTTTTTTATCAGTGCAAATCTTGTTCTCTGGCCGCACAAATCATGTGTCGTCCGCACATCAGCTAAAACTATGATGGGCTTCTTCACTTGTTTTGCGGCCGTAGAGGGAATTCCATGGTCTACACTTTCTTCTACGGCTGCAGAAATCCTTCTATGAACTGCATTTCTTAAGTTCTGCATCCCTTCTTTTCTTGTGAGTCGGAACACTCCTTTTTTAGTCGGATTTCATAATGGGAGCCCAAACTTCCAGCATTCCTGCAATTTGCACACTTTCATTAGTTTTGGGAACATAAATTAATACTTTCAAACTAAAACAAAATCAAAAAGGTGCTAATAAATGGTCAAAATCCACACTTATCAACTCCCTCAAATTTAAGTCTTCGCTTGTTCTCAAGCAAATAAATTAGTTCCCACCTCCTTAGAGTTAAAGGTCATTTCAGCGAGTCAATGGTGAGCCATTCATACATCAGCTGGGACAAACAATTACCCACACTACTCATGCATTATCAACAAGGTGACAAGTCAAATATTCATGCACATATAGTTCTAATGTGACATTTGAGCTTCAAAAATTGACTTTACTCATCAAGGACTCTTGTTCTATCATGTAGGTCATGGTGGACTCCAAACTCTTCCTCCGCTACTTTCCATTTGCCAACCTCACATACTAGGCTCTATATCTCGGACAACAGGGCTCGCTCATAGGCGCTCGACCATAGTAGGCTCGGTATATAACTTGCCATCTGATCAGAGCTTGCCCAATAGGGGCGTGCCCATTAATTATAGCTCGATGGTAATGAAAATACTGTAATACTGTATATATAGATTCTCTGCTCTCATGACTGGAAAAAAAAGAAATACTCAATTGAATATGAAGTCCTGATAAGGAGAATATTGTAACTTACAAGACTAGAAAAATATACGTAAATTTCGGGATATGAATTTTTCTTTATTTCTCATTATCAAACTTGTGTAATTATGATATCATGCACAAATGAAGAAATGGCTTAGTCTTAACATACCTGGAGTAGGGAAAAATCCGTATAATGTTCTTGGAAAAGGTAGCACCGTACTCCCTTAGAATCGCAAAATTTTACGTTGCTAATGTGTAAATAATTCTCGTTGGAATTGTTGAAACTTGTAGTAATCACGTTGCTTAAAATCTGATTTGAAGTGTTTAAAAATAAGGAATTGAAAACTTATCAGAATGGCCAACGTCAGTGTCTTTGATATGGAAAATATTGGAATGAAATGAATGTGTAGGTAATTTTGGAATCTGATGAGAATGAAATGTTACTTGTAGTTAAAATCCTAAATGAAGTGTCTTGAAATCCATACATTAGATTGTCACCTAACCCCAAATGACCCTTAGTCATTTATTTGGTTAGCTCCTTGCTGCCACGTGGGGGTGGGGGTGGAAAATATTAATTTTATCCACTTATTAGGTAATTAGGTAGTGTCCCATTACCCGGTAATTAACCAATTACCCGCATAATTAAGAGTTTTCTCAAATTACTTAAAATTCTATTCATTTTTAATATACTTTATACATCATACTATCACGATCATATGGTACCTTGTATGGTACTAGTCCATAAATATCGGGTATTATAGCTCGGACTGTATTTTCTCCCAAATCGACAACCTTCAACGAATCTCATTTTATTTAATTTGTGTACCCTTTATCCTTCATGGAACTCATAAGAGGTAGATTTTCATCCTAACTTCTTTTAAAATCCAACACACATGCTTGTAACATATTCTCGAGCGTTCGAATTGTCGCTCGACTTGTCCATCGGTTTGTGGATGAATAGTTGTGCTGAGATTCACCTGAGTTCCTAGACCTCTCTGAGATGACCTCCAAAAATATGTTGTAAACTAGGCCCCACCGTCAGATATAATAGATACTGGTACTCCGCGTAGTTGCACTATCTCCTTAATATATAATTTTGCATAATCTTCTGTTGTGTATGTAGATCTGACCGGTAGGGAATGAGCTGATTTCGTGAGCCTATCGACTATCACCCATGTGGAGTCGAACTTACAATGAGAATGAGGTAAACCCGTGATAAAGTCCATGTTTATCGCCTCCCATCCATGTTGGGATCTCTATAGTCTGCATTAGCCCTCCGGGCTTCTGGTGCTCTATCTTCACCTGATGGCAACTAGGACGCTGAGCGATATACTCAGCAATGTTCTTCTTCATATCGTTCCATCAATACACATCCTTAATGTCATGATACATCTTCGTCGACCCGGGGTGAATGGAGTACCACGAATAATGTGCCTCTGACATAAACCTGTCTTGTAGCCCTGCTACATCTAGAACACACAAACAACCCATGTATATGAAAACCCCATCTCCCTTGAGTTCTAACAACAGCTTCTTCTGTTATGGGACTCGCTCTCTCAACTTGACCAACTATAGGCCCTCGTACTACCTCTCCTTTACTTCAGCTACGAGAGATCATTTTGCAATATTTTGGAGTACGACTCCACCATCACCAGAGTCTACTAACGAAATCCCCAAACAAGCCAATTGATGAATCTCTCTAGTTAATTATCTTTTCTCAGATTCTACATGTACTAAGCTACCCATAGATCGGCGACTTAAGGCATCTGCCACCACATTAGCTTTGTCTGGATGGTAGAGAATGTTAACATCGTAATTTTTCAATAACTCAAGCCATTGCTTCTATCGCAAATTCAACTCTTCTTGCTTGAAAATATATTGCAGGCTTTTGTGATCTGTGAATACATCAGCATGAACGCCATATAAATAATGTCGTCGTACCTTAAGTGCATGGACAACTGCAGCTAACTCGAGGTCGTGGTTCAGATAATTCCGCTCGTACTTCCTTAATAGCCTTGAAGCATATGCAATTACTTTGCTATGTTGTATCATGACACATCTTAACCCGACACTTGAGGCATCACAATACATGGAATAACCATTTGGACCCTCTGGAAGTGCTAAAACTGTCGCTAAAGTCAATATGTTCTTAACTTCCTGGAAACTCTGGTTGCAAGCATCAGTCCACTGAAACTTAGCTCTCTTCTGAGTTAACTTACATGGGTATTCTGTAACGACCCGACCGGTCGTTTTGCATTATCAGACCCCATTCCCCTAAATGAAAATTCTCATAGTGGCTTATAGTTATTTATGACTTGCAGGGGCGGGTGGTCCGGGATTCGGAAGTGTTTAGAGTGCTATAGGAACACTTGGTTCCTTAAGGTTGGCCTTTAAGGCCAAGTTTGACTTCGGTCAACATTTTGAAAAAACGACCTCGGAATCAAGTTTCGACAATTCTCGTAGCTTCGTATGATGATTTCAGACTTGGGCGTATGTTCAGAATGGGTTTTGGATGACCTGGGAGCGTTTCAGCGCCAAATATCGAAATAAGAATTTCCTTAAGTTAATATTGTGGTTTGGGACGTGTTTTTATGTTATCGAGGTCCGAATGGAATTCCGAGACCGGTATATTACCGTTATGTCATTTATGACTTGCCTGCAAAATTTGGTGTCATTCCGAGTATTATAGGTTGGTTCGGCGCATTGTTAGCGAATTCTAGAACTTTAAGTTCAAAGTTTGATTCAATTTGGTTTTGGGGTCGAATTCTTAGTTTTGTTGTTGTTTTTCACGTTTCAAAAATTTGAGCGAGTCTGTATCATGAATACGGACTTGCCAGTGCCTTTGGATGGGGTCCCGAGGGGATCGGGTGAGTTTCGGACCCCTCGGAGCTAATTGCAAAACACTAGAAATTCCAGGTGTGGTTTCCTTCTCTGCGATCGCGGATGGGTCACTGCGCTCGCAAAGAAGGAACTGGGCAGGGGTGGTGAATGCCCCGTGCGTTCGCACAAAGGGCAGTGTGTTTTTATAACGGGATTTAATTCATTTCCCTCATCTTCTTCTTCTTCCTTGGGACGATTTTCATCATTCAAGAGGGGAAAACGACCTACTTATTGAAGGTAAGTAAATTCTACCCTAATATTAGTTTCATGCCTGGATTACAATCTAAATTAACTACCTAATTAGTGAAAATTAAGAATTTGGGGTAGTAACCGAGGGCTTTCGGGAATTTAGAGAATTACCCGTCAATTAGCTATCAAATCAAGTAAAAATAATGTATTAACGATCCTTAGGTTATGGGTGAGTGGTTCCTTCGTGAATTTTCGAAATCTGAGCATGCGGGCCCGGGGTGAATTTTGGGATTTCTTCAAGAATGATGAATTTACTAAATAAGTAGGAGAATTTCCATACTTTGAGCATAAATTGATGTATTTGTATAACATTTGGCTAGTTTCGAGTCCTTGGGTGTAGAGTTCGGAGTTTCGGGCGCGTTCTTGGTCCGGGGAGTAGATTCGACACGAGGTGATCTCCTTTCTAACCTTGTAAGGGAGAACTGTCCCCCTAGGTGATTTAAATGCTATATGTGATAATTGTGGGGGCTACGTACATACAAAGTGACGGGAGTCCGTACGTAGTGGCTATTACTACTATGTCCGGGTAGTTAGGCCCACATCATGCCTTGTGTTTTACTTGATATGAACTATATTCTTAATAAATTAAATGTTACATGCGGCTTATTTACCTGAGGTCATGGAACTTGAGAAAACTTGTAAGGAATTGTTCACTGAAAAGTAATTCAAAAAGGAATAATGTGTGTGCATGTGACCGCTTCGCAATATACATTCCGCGAGCGGAGTGTGATTTCCCCCCACTCTTATGGGAACGGGTCGTACGCCATGGCGGATTGAGAGATGCACTTTTGGTTCGGGCCGTTCGATCCTCGGCAACGCATAGATGCGAGTACTTTATGGAAAGGTGCACTTATGATTCGGGTCGTCCGACCCTTGGCAGTGCACGGACATGACTATCTTATGACTCCGGCCGGTTGTCCTTACCCTGCATGTGCATGATTTATTTGTTACTAAATTCATGGACATTGATTTGACAGATATTTGGGGGAATGTGAAGTAGTAATTGTTTTATTTCCTTGGATTTCAGTGCCTTATATATATTTGGTTCTTTACTGCCTTTACATGCCTACCGTTTCCATCATATTCTATTAAATTATATTGTTGGACCTTAGTGAGTGTCATGTCGACCTCTCGTCACTACCTCTTCGAGGTTAGGCGGGATACTCACTGGGTACATATATTTATGTACTCATGCTACGCTTTGGTACTTAATTGTACAGGTTCTGAGGCTGGTGCATCTGGTTGTCGGACCGAATCTTGATTTTGATTATAGACGGGCCTGACTTCACGGTGAGCTGCTTTCTCCTGGCGATCTCCGGCAGCACCATGGGATTTCTTTTGCTTATTTCTCATCTATTTCCTTAGACGCTGGGACTGTATATTATATCTTTTGTATATTCTGTTAGTATGCCCGTAAGACTTGTGACACTAGTTCCTGGCACACACATGATAGTTATCATGGATTTTGGGTTTGTATATGTATTGTCTCACACCTCTTCATGACTGCTTTTGATTAATAACTGGCTAATTATCCTTGTCGATTCATGTTTTAAGTTTTAAAAACTGAGTATATGTTGAAATGTTTAATCTAATAAGAAATAACACTTAGTAAATTGAGTGTTGGCTTTCCTGACCCCGCTGTTGGGCGCCATCACGACCTAAGATAGAATTTTGGGTCGTGACAACATGGTATTAGAGCACTAGGTTCACGTAAGTCTCACGAATCACGGGCAAACCCAGTAAAGTCTTGCGGATCGGTACAGAGACGTCTGTACTTATCTTCAGGAGGCTATAGGGTGTTAGGAAGCCTCTCTTTGTTCTTATTCTATCGTGCAGTCGATGATTTACTAAACTCATTCTTCTATTCTCTCACAGATGGTGAGGACGCGTGCATCTGATGTTCCAGACCCGGGAAGGGTCGCTACCTCCGTTGTCCGAGGCTGCGGCAGAGGCTGGGGGAGGGCACTGGCCCACGGTAGGGGATGAGGGCTTCCAAGAGCTATTCTGGTTCCGCCACCAGAGGACCCTATTATAGAGGAGCAGGACGAGGTGCCTCCAGCAGATCCTTCACCCGTAGACTTCATGACGGCGCCAGGCTTACAGGCAGTCATGGGTCGTATGATGAGATTTATGGACACTCTGTCCCAGGCTGGTTTATTTCCAGCAGATCCTGCCACTTCTCAGGCGGGAGGGGGAGTCCAGACCTCTACTGCCCAGGCTGCAGGCCAAATAGCAGCATTACATCATACCCTGGGTACACTGCCCGTGGGTGGGGTCCAGCATATTGCGGCAGTGCCTGAGCCCAGACCAGCTGCGGACGGTGATCCGCAGAAGTTATTGGATAGATGGACTCGATTGCACCCTCCAATCTTTGGGGGTGAGCGAGGCGAGGATGCACAGGATTTTGTGGATAGGTGCAGGGACAGACTGCACAACATGAGGATACTAGAGTCCTAAGGAGTGGATTTCACTACCTTTCAGTTGGAGGGCAGAGCTCGTAGGTGGTGGCAGTCCTATATTCTCAGCAGGCAGGCAGATTCTCCTCCTTTCACTTGGGAACAGTTCACGCAGATGTTTCTAGATAGATATATCCCACCCTCTGAGAGGGAAGAGATGCGGTATCAGTTTGAGCGGCTAGATGTCAGTGACAAATTATGAGGCCAGATTTTCAGACTTGTCTCGCCATGCACTCATGATACTACCTACTGATGCGGAGAGGGTGTGGAGATTTGTGGTTGGGTTGCATCTAGGTATTAGGGCCGCCATGGCCCGAGAGGTGGAGATGGGTACTCCTTATCAGCTCGTGGTAGAGATTGCTCGCAGAATTGAGGGGTATCGGTCGAGGAGCAGGGAGCAGGGGCAGCAGGAGAAGAGGGCTAGATTCTCTGGAACAGGTCAGTTTAGAAGTGGTCAGCCCAGCAGACCTTTATATTCAGCACCTCCCCGAGGTGTTCCAGCGAGGCCTCATATCAGCGCCATGCCAGAGCGTTCATACCGGCCTCCAGCCATTAAGAGTTCACCCAGTGGTTATCCCAGTCATCCGAAATCCTCCAATCCCTACTTCAGTGCTATGCCAGAGGGCCCACATCGCCCTCCAGCCATTCAGGGTTCTTCTTTGAGGCAGCAAACTATGGTACCTGGGAGTTGTTATGAGTGTGGAGAGCCAAGTCATATAAGGAGGCAATGTCCCAGGTTTCGGGGCAAGGCCGTATAGCAGGGTTAACAGTCGATGGGTCCAGCACCAGCAATCCGACCACCTAGAGGTGGGGGACAGGTCGGCAGGGGTCGTCCTAGAGGTGGAAGCCAATCAGGGGGAGGTCAGGTAGCTCCTGTTCACTCTGGTGGAGCTTAGCCTTCCGGTACTCCAGCTAGATTCTATGCCATTCCGGCCAGATCAGATGCAGTGGCCTCAGACGTCGTGATCACATGTATTATCTCACTATGTGGTAGAGAGGCTTCAGTATTATTTGATCCAGGATCCACCTATTCATATGTTTCAGCATTATTTGCTCATTTTCTGGATGCTCCTCGCGAGTCTTTGGGTTGTCCTATATATGTTTCCACTCCTGTGGGCAATTCTGTGGTGGTAGACCGGATTTATCGGTCTTGTGTGATCACCTTCTGTGGGTTCGATACCAAAGCGGACCTTTTATTTTTTGACATGGTTGATTTTGAGATTATTCTAGGCATGGATTGGCGATCTCCTTATCATGTCGTGCTAGATTCCCATGCCAAGACAGTTACTTTAGCCATGCCCGAGTCGCCTAGGCTGGAGTGGAGAGGTTCTTCAGTTAGTGCAGCCAGCCGGGTTATTTCATTCATGAAGGCTCGGCATATGGTCGAGAAGAGTTGTGTGGCCTATCTTTCTTATGTGCGGGACACCACCACCGAGTCTCTGACGATTAATTCAGTGCCAGTGGTTCGAGAGTTTGCTGATGTATTTTTTTCAGACCTTCCAAGCATGCCTCCGGACCGTGATATTGATTTCTGCATTGATTTAGCTCCAGGCACCCACCCTATATCTATTCCTCTGTACCGTATGGCTCCGAAGGAGTTGAAGGAACACCTTGAGGAGTGGTTAGCTAAGGGTTTCATCAGACCGAGTGTATCGCCGTGGGGTGCTCCAGTTCTATTCGTGAAGAAGAAGGATGGGTCCATGAGGATGTGTATAGATTACCGCCAGTTGAACAAGGTTACCATTAAGAACAAGTATCCTTTTCCACGCATCGATGATTTGTTTGACCAGTTGCAGGGTGATCGTGTGTTTTCTAAGATTGATTTGAGATCGGGATATCATCAGTTGAGGATTTGGGCTTCAGATGTTCCGAAGACTACTTTTCGTACGAGATATGGCCATTATGAGTTCCTGGTGATGTCCTTTGGCTTGACTAATGCCCCAGCAGCATTCATGGATTTAATGAATAGGGTGTTCAGTCCTTATATTGATTCATTTGTCATTGTCTTCATAGATGACATCTTGATTTACTCATGTAGCCTGGGTGAGCACGAGCAGCATTTGAGAGTTGTGCTCCAGACCTTGCGGGAACATAAGCTATATACTAAGTTCTCCAAGTGTGAGTTCTGGTTGGATTCCGTAGCATTCCTGGGGCATGTAGTATCTGGAGAGGGTATCAAGGTTGATCCTCAGAAGATCAAGGCATTTCAGAGTTGGCCGCGTCCTACTTCAGCTACAGAGATCAGGAGCTTTTTGGGCCTAGCAGGCTATTATCACCGATTTGTGGAGGGGTTCTCTTCAATTGCAGCTCCATTGACCAGATTGACTCAAAAGAATGCCCCGTTTCGATGGTCTGATGAGTGTGAAGCGAGCTTTTAGAAGCTCAAGACAGCATTGACCTCAGCACCAGTTCTAGTATTGCCTTCCGGTTCTGGGATGTATACAGTATATTGTGACGCTTCACGCGTTGGCTTGGGGTGTGTGTTGATGCAGGAAGGGAGAGTTATTGCTTATGCTTTGCGCCAACTGAAGGTTCATGAGAAGAATTATAATGTGCACGATTCAGAGTTGGCGGCGATTGTTCATTCTCTTAAGATTTGGAGGCACTACTTGTATGGACTATCCTGTGAGGTTTATACAGACCATTGTAGCTTGCAACACTTGTTCCAGCAGAGGGATATTAATTTGAGGTAGCGCAGACGGCTTGAATTGTTGAAGGATTATGATATCACCATTCTTTATCATCCGGGAAAGGCAAATATGGTAGTGAATTCTTTGAGCAGGAAGGCGTAGAGGATAGGTAGATTGGCTTACATTGCAGCAGAGGAGAGACCTCTAGCCTTGGACGCTCAGTCCTTGGCTAATCGCCTGGTGAGATTAGACCTTTCAGAGCCTCGTCGAGTTTTAGCACATGTGGTTGCTCAGTCTTTGTTATTTGGGGAGATTAAGGCTCGGCAGTATGATGATCCGTGTTTGGCAGAGCTACGGGAGACAGTGGTTCAGGGTAGGGCCAAGGAGGTTACTATTGGCGAGGATGGTGTTCTAAGACTTCAGGGCCGCTTATGTGTTCCTAATGTTGATGGCCTGAGGGAGAGGATTCTAGAGGAGGCACACAGTTCTGGGTAATCTGTTGATCCTGGTGCTACGAAGATGTATCTTGATTTGAAGCAGCATTACTGGTGTAGGAGGATGAAGAGGGACATCATGGAGTATGTGACTAGGTGTCTTAATTGCTAGCAGGTGAAGTATGAGCACCAGAGGCCAGGAGGCCTACTTTAGCATATGCCCATTCTTGAGTGGAAATGGGAGCGCATCACTACGGACTTCGTGGTTGGGTTGCCTCAGATTTTTCGGAAGGTTGACACGGTCTGGGTCATTGAGGATAGATTGATAAAATCGGCGCATTTCATTCCAGTAGCTACTACATATACTTCTGATAGGTTATCCCAGATCTACATTCGGGAGATAGTCCGGTTGCACGGAGTGCCGGTGTCCGTTATATCAGATCGAGGTCCTCAGTTCACCTCGCACTTCTGGAGAGCATTGCATAGTGAGATGGGCACCCAGATAGATCTCAGCACAACATTTCTCCCTCAGACTGATGGCCAGTCGGAGCGTACAGTTCAGATATTGGAGGACATGCTCAGAGCATGCGTGATTGACTTTGGAGGTCAGTGGGACCAGTTCTTGCCTTTGGCCGAGTTTGCTTACAATAATAGTTACCAGTCCAGCATCGAGATAGCCCCATTTGAGGCTTTGTATGGTCGGAGATGTCGTTCCCCTATCGGGTGGTTTTAGCCTGGTGAGGCTAAGTTATATGGTACCGACCTGGTGAGGGATGCTTTGGAGAGGGTGAAGTTGATTTAGGAGAGGCTTCGTACAACACAGTCCAGACAGAAGAGTTACGCAGATCAGAGGGCGCGTGATGTATCATTTATGGAAGGAGACAAGGTTCTTTTGAAGGTCTCGCCGATGAAGGGTATTATGAGGTTTGGGAAGAAGGGCAAGTTGAGCCCGAGGTTTATATGTCCCTTCGAGGTGTTGAGACGAGTTGGGGAGGTTGCTTATGAGCTAGCTTTACCTCCCAGTTTATCAGGAGTTCATCCGATCTTTCATGTATCCATGCTCCGAAGGTACCACGCCTCCATCTCTCACGTGGTGGATTTCAGCACTATTCAGTTGGATGAGAGGTTGGGCCACGAGGAGGAGCCAGTTGCTATTATTGATAGACAGGATCGCCAGTTGAGGTCCAAGAGAGTTTCTGCAGTGAAGGTCCAGTGGAGGGGCCAACCAGTCGAGAAAGCAACCTGGGAGTTCGAGGAGGACATGCGGAGCAGATATCCACACTTATTCAACACTTCAGGTATGATTCTAGACCCGTTCGAGGACGAACGTTTGTTTAAGAGGTGGAGAATGTAATGACCCAACCGGTCGCTTTGCATTATCGGACCCCGTTCCCCTAAATGAAACTTCCCATAGCGGCTTATAGTTATTTAGGACTTACGGGGGCGGGTGGTCCGGTATTCGGAAGTGTTTAGAGTGTTATAGGAACACTTGGTTCCTTAAGGTTGGCCTTTAAGGTCAAGTTTGACTTAGGTCAACATTTTGAGCAAACGACCTCGGAATCGAGTTTCAATGATTCTAGTAGCTTCGTATGATGATTTCGGACTTGGGCATATGTTCATAATGGGTTTTGGATGACCCGGGAGCGTTTCGGCGCCAAATATCGAAATAATAATTTCCTTAAGTTCATATTGTGGTTTGGGACGTGTTTTTGTGTTATTGAGGTCCGAATGGAATTCCGAGACTGGGAATAGTTCCATTATTTCATTTATGACTTTCTTGGAAAATTTGGTGTCATTCCGAGTAGTATAGGTCCGTTCGGCGCATTGTTAGCGAATTCTAGAACTTTAAGTTCAACGTTTGATTTAATTAGGTTTTGGGGTCGAATTCTTAGTTTCGTTGTTGTTTTTCACGTTTCAAAATTTTGATCGAGTCCGTATCATGAATACGGACTTGCCAGTGCCTTTGGACGGGGTCCCGAGCGGCTCGGGTGAGTTTCGAACCCCTCGGAGCTAATTGCAAAACACCAGAAATTCCAGGTCTGGTTTCCTTCTTTGCGGTCACGGATGGGTTACTGCGTTCGCAAAGAAAGAACTGGGCAGGGGTGGTGAATGCCCTGTGCATTCGCACAAAGGGCACCGCGATCGCGATGGGTTGGGCTCCTGACCTAGTGCGATCGCACACCCCACCCGCGTTCGCACAGATCCTAGCCTTTGGGCCATCCCAGCTACTCCTTACCTTGTACGTTCGCAGGGCTCTCTCCGCGTTCGCATAGAAGGCCCATGAGGGCCTTGTCATCTAAATCTCTACGATCAAACTTCCCAGGCTGCGATCGCATAGAGGAGACCACTGGGCAGTGTGTTTTTATAACAAGATTTAATTAATTTCCCTCATCTTCTTCTTCTTCCTTGGGACGATTTTCAGCATTCAAGAGGGGTAAACGACCTACTTATTGAAGGTAAGTAAATTCTACCCTAATATTAGTTTCATGCATGGATTACAAGCTAAATTAACTACCTAATTAGTGAAAATTAAGGAATTGGGGTAGTAACCTAGGGCTTTCGGGAATTTAGAGAATTACCCGTCAATTCGCTATGAAATCAAGTAAAAATCATGTATTAACGATCCTTAGGTTATGGGTGAGTAGTTCCTTCGTGAATTTTCGGAATCCGAGCGTGCGGGCCTGGGGTGAATTTTGGGATTTCTTCAAGAATGATGAATTTACTATATAAGTAGGAGAATTTCCATACTTTGAGCATAAATTGATGTATTTGTATAACATTTGACTAGTTTCGAGTCCTCGGGTGTAGAGTTCGGAGTTTCGGGCGCGTTATTGGTCCAGGGAGTAGATTCGACACGAGGTGAGTCTCCTTTATAACTTTGTAAGGGGGAACTGTCCCCCTAGGTGATTTAAATGCTATATGTGATAATTGTGGGGGCTACGTATGTACAAAGTGACGGGAGTCCGTACGTAGTGGCTATTACTATTATGTCCGGGCAGTTAGGCCCACATCATGCCTTGTGTTTTACTTGATATGAAATATATGCTTAATAAATTAAATGTTACATGCGGCTTATTTCCCTGTGGTCATGGAATTTGAGAATACTTGTAAGGAATTATTCACTGAAAAGCAATTCAAAAATGAATAATGTGTGTGCATGTGGTCGCTTCGCAATTTACATTCCGCGAGCGGAGTGTGATTTCCCCCCACTCTTATGGGAACGGGCCCTACGCCATGGCGGATTGAGAGGTGCTTTTTTGGTTCGGGCCGTTCGATCCTCGGCAGTGCATAGAGAGGGTTACTTCATGGCAAAGATGCACTTTTGGTTCGGGCCGTTCGATCCTCGGCAGTGCACGGACATAACTATCTTATGACTCCGGCTAGGTTGTCCTTACCTTGCATGAGCATGATTTATTTGTTACTAAATTCATGGACATTGATTTGACAGATATTTGGGGGAAGGTGAAGTAGTAATTGTTTTATTCATTCCCAGTACTTCCTTGGATTTCAGTGCCTTATACATATTTGTTGCTTCACTTCCTTTACATGCCTACCGTTTCCATCATATTCTGTTAAATTATATTGTTGGACCTTAGGGAGTGTCATGTCGACCTCTCGTCACTACCTCTTCAAGGTTAGGCAGGATACTCACTGGGTACATATATATTTATGTACTCATGCTACGCTTCTGTACTTAATTGTACAGGTTCTGAGGCTGGTGCATCTGGTTTTCTGACCGGAGTTTGATTTTGATTATAGATGAGCTTGACTTCACGATGAGCTGCTTTCTTCTGGCGATCTCCGGCAGCACCATAGGGTTTCTTTTGCTTATTTCTCGTCTATTTCCTTCAGACGCTGGGACTGTATATTATATCTTTTGTATATTCTATTAGTATGCCCGTAGGACTTGTGACACTAGTTCCTAGCACACACGTGATAGTTATCATGGATTTTGGGTTTGTATATATATTGGCTCACGCCTCTTCATGACTGCTTTTGATTAATAACTTGCTAATTATCCTTGTCGATTCATGTTTTAAGTTTTAAAAACTGAGTATATGTTGAAATGTTTAATCTAATAAGAAAGAACCCTTAGTGAATTGAGTGTTGGCTTGCCTGACCCCGCTACTGGGCTCCATCACGACCTAAGATAGGATTTTGGGTCGTGACATATTCTAAATTTTTACAATTCATAAGATTCCCCCTTTCGAAGGCCCACCGTAATGTGAAGTCATATAGATGGATAATTGGGTCTATGAATAAGATATAGCAATATTCGTGAGTTCAAAAAAGTACCGAGCGAAGAGCATCAGTATATAACTTGTCATAGTTGTGCATATGTTCACAAAGTGAGGCCTAGAGATTGGCTAAAAGCTAGAGAGAAGAGTCACATAGACGTACATGCAAGGAAAAAGTCCATGATAGAAGGTAACAACAGTTACGAGATTGGAAAAATCCCGATCACAAGTCATGGTGTGAGAAAGAGACCTAAAGGGGGAATGTCTTGTCCTTTGGATTTATTCAGAGAACAATTGCCTAGATGGCAAGGAGAGAATTAAAGTATTTGCAAGAGCTATAGGTTATAATAATGATAAGTGCATCAGTCAACATTCGAGGACGAATGTTCCAAAGAGGGGAATGATTTTACACCTCATATTTTCATACGTTAAAGTACACCATAATTAAATTGATAAAAGCTCAGAAATGAGACGTTACATCCCGTATTTTCATACGTTAAAGTTTCGTCGTAAGTTAATCGACAGAAGTTCGGGAATGAGATTATTTTGAGATTTTAAATGTTATGCTATTTCAAACAAGTAACAAGTAAATTCGTGAAGGTAAAAGGGTAAGCGAATCGAAGAAAATGAGTTTCATCAAAGTTTGACAATTCGAGATAAAATACAGTTCGAGCTATAATACCCGGTATTTATGGACTAGTGTCATACAAGGTACCATATGACCATGATAGTAAGATGTATAAAGTATGTTAAAAGTGAGTAGTATTTTAAGTAATTTGAGATAATTCTTGACTATGTGGATAATTGAGTAATTATGGATATATATAAGTGGGAGATTAACTTGTAATTAAGAAATTATGGATAAAGTTTAAGGGAGACACCATCTCCCAACGTGGAAGCCAAGGGGTCGTGATTTAAAGACCAAGGAATGGCTCTTATTCATTAAAATAGGTGGCTCATTTTGAGGACTTTGTGGCCAAGTCATTCTTATCTAGTAGGGCCCACACCAACCAAGATTAAAAGCCGCTCTAAAATCACTTAAGAGAAATTCTTACATCTCTACAATGAAATGAAAGGGAGCTTCAACAATTCATAAAATAATTTGAATGGTAGTAACGTGATTTTTCTTGAAACAAAATTCATACAAGACTTCTTAGCATAATAGCAACGGGATTTTACGATCCTAAGGGAGTATGGTGCAATCTTTCTCAAGAATATCATACGTATTTCCCCTAATTTGATCCGCCGGAATGTGTTATCGCAATAAATGGGTGTTAAATGGATTTTCAAGAGAATCGATTCAGGTATGTTAAGGCTATCCCTTCTTTCCTTTTGACATGATCCATACAATACAAACAAAACGAGCAAATGCACAATTTTCATAAATCACTATATTCATAGAAATGCTAGAGATGCTTATGTTCTTGATTTCTCATGTGTCCTATTATTCTATCATCTGTTCATGGGTCTCAGAAAATACGTAAGTTGATAAAGTTTATTTCATGATATTAATCAAAGTCATAATGGTCTTATGACACTCCGAAAAATTTTATTGACGTACTTCTCCTGCATTGCATTCATTTACATTGACCCACGACCAGATGGCGTTATATACACGTATATATGTATATATAAATATGTATATGGGAAAGGGAAAAAGGTTACGACGTTATATACACACGACCACCACATGACATATGTCTACAATCCTCTAAGAGTACATAAATGTCATAAGGCCGGGCTAGGACCCTAACATACCAATCAATACATGTCTAAATCATACTGACCAAATAAGCAACTCCGGAGCAAATGGAGCGCACCAACATCTTCCGCTGAGCTGATAGCCTACTTGAAAGACTCTCGACCTGTCTATCGGGACCTGCGGGCATGAAACGTAGCATCCCCGGGCAAAAGGGACGTCAGTACAAATAATGTACGGAGTATGTAAGGAATAAACATCAGTAAATAAGAGTCATAATAGAAACATGGAATAAAGGACTCGACATGTAGGTCTGAACAGCTCTGTGAATCATTTAATATTTAAAATGTCATGCATATAGCATGCATGGGTATATATGCTCATAACATCATCAAGCCTCTTAGGGCATCCCATGATATCATCTCGGCCACTAAGGAAAAATCATCAACGTATACCAGCTAATCAGGTGGTGGTGCGTATATAACGTCGTAACCTTTTATCATATCCCATATACATATATATACGTGTATATAACGCCATCTGGTCATGGGTCAATGTACATGTATAAATGAATGCAATGCATGAGAAGTACATCAGTATAATATCCCAGCATGTCATAAGACCATTATACCTCTGATTAATATCATGAAACAAACTTTATCAACTTACGTATTTTATGAGACCCATCAAGAAACGATAGAATAATAAGACATATGGTAATTCAAAAACATAGGCATCTCTAATACTTCTATGAATAGAGTCATTTATAGAAATTGTGCATTTTCTCGTTCGGTTCGTGTCGTATAGAGCATGCCAAAAATAAAGAAGGGATAGCCTTAACATACCTGAGTCGATTCTCTTGAAAATCCCTCTAACACACATTAATCGCGACAAAACACATGACGGTAAGATCGGAGTAGGGAAAAATTCGTATGGTATTCTTGAGAAAGATTGCACCGTACTCCCTTATAATTGCAAAATCTCACATTGCTTTGAATAGTTGAAGATCTTATCTTGCTTATGTGACTTACGTTTGTAACACACAAACATACATTTGAATTCATATCACATGCATATAGGAATGAGTTTGTGACTTACTATTCTTAGTTAATGAAGATGTGACTCTCTTTATTAAAAGGATATGACTTATGTTCGTTAAGAATGAATATGTCTTTCTTCTTTATTTAATGAGTATGACTCATGCTATTTAGTACTTGTCACATAATATAATGACCAAGAGCCACAATTCTTGGGGTGGCTTGCTTCTACATGGGGGAGGGTCTAATATTATTCAAAGATTTTAATTAATCTCCCACTAAAAGTTATTATTTACTCAATTATCCACATAATTAAGAACTATCCTAAATTACTTAAAATATGACTTATTTTTAACACACTTTATACACCTTACTATCATGGTCATATAGTACCTTGTATGGCACTAGTCCATAAATACCGGGTATTATAGCTCGGACCGTATTTTATCCCAAAATGTCAAACTTTAACGAAATTCATTTTTTTCGATTTGTTTAACCTTTCACCTTCACGAATTTACTCATCACTTATTTGAAATAGCATAATGCTTATAATCTCAAAATAATCTCATTCCCAAACTTACGTCGATTAACTTACGACGAAACTTTAACATACAAAAATGCGGGATGTAACATCTCATTTTCCGAGCGTCTATCAATTTACTTATGGCGTACTTTCACGTATGAAAACATGAGGTGTAACATCACTCCCCCCTTTGGAACATCCGTCCTCGAATGTTGACTGATGCACTTATCATTCTCACAGCTTATGTCTTCCGAATACTTTAGTACTTTCCTTGCCATCTAGGAAATTGTTCAGTGAATAATTCCAAAGGCCAAGGCATTCCCCATGTAGGTCTCTTTCTCACACCACGACTTTGTGGTCGGAATCCTTTCAATCTCGTAATTGTTGCTACTTTTTTATCATACAGTCTGTACGACTCTGACCTTGTAAATGTGCCTATGCGACTCTTCTCCCCTTTTTCCTCCAGTTTTTAGCCAATCTGTAGGCCTCACTTTGTGAACATATACATAACTATAACAAGGTTCTCCTCTAGGAACCTATAGGTATACTGAAGTTCTTCGCTCGGTACTTTGTTGAACTTGCGAATATTACTATATCTTGTTTCATAGCCCCGGTTATCGATCCGTATGACTTTATTGCATCAAGGTAGATCATACTATACCATAACTATTACTTCAATTTATCGTTACTGAGGTATGCTACCAAACTCCAGGTTACTTTTGTTGCTTATCTTATAGGTATAAATCTTAGTCCTTTAATGTTTCTTCATTACCGCTCATCTTAAGAATGATGGATTAATCTCATGTCATACTTTGTAACATGTATCCATCCAATGTTGATTCACCTTAATTTTGATCTACAATCCACCACTTGAAGACTTGAAACTTCTTACGAAATACATTACCGCTAGAGCCCACGTCTCATCGGGGACATCTTGAGTAATTAGACTGATCCACCTAGGGGTGATACTATACTTCCATAACCGTATTATTATCATCTAAATATGATTCACCTTACATGGATATTTTAATCCCGTAGAATTCATGAAATCCTCTTCAAATCGTTATCCAATCGAAGGCCCAAACGTCATCCTTTATCACAATTACACCTTTATTCTACAACCAGGGTAGTGTTCCATCTCTTCTAAATGCTACTACTCTTAGATTCCTTTGAGTTCATTCAGGCTATACTGAGCTTTCTATAACTTAGAGAAACCAGTAGCTCTTCTTTTTTTCATGAGCTTAATCCTGAGGACTTATCCATTTTTACCACCTTCTCACTTGCCCTTTTCTTATCCTTACTCTTGTCTTTCTATAACCTTGTAGCTCTACCATTTTTTTGCTTGCTATTTACACATATCCATTTATACTACTCGCAATCTTCCTTAAACTTGCTTGCACCATGGATTTCCTTATGTTATTCTGGAACATCAAGAGAGACATCACATTATCCCATACTCACCTTTACTCTTTTAACTACACCTCTCGATACCTAGAAACCATAGGCTAGAAAGTATGCTGCTATCATTCCTGGATACTGAATCCCCGCGCTTCTAGCCTTTTATACAAAGTATTGACTATTCACAACCTTCTGCATTTGAGTTTTTCGTAAGTTGTTCACCTTTACCTTACTACCATAAAATCTTGCATCGTATCTTCTATCTCTTTCATGACCTTCCTTCCACATAGATATAATTCACGTCCATGACTTCAAGATCTATTATAATTCTTTCACCTCTGGTGCACACACAACCCGGTGGGAGCTTCATAAATCACATTAGTGTGCTATGAAACACAATTGTGGAAGCATGGTATCGCCCCTTAGTGGATCGGTCTAATCATTTCAGAGGTTCCCCGATGAGACGTAAGCCCTAGTGGCAAGGTATTACGTAAAATGTTTCATGTTATCAGTGGTATATTGTAGATCAATATTGAGGTGAATCACATTAGGGTGATATGAAACACATTAGGGTGCTATGAAAAACATTAGGGTGCTATGAAATCACATTAGGGTGCTATGAAACACAATTGTGGAAACATGGTATCGCCCCTTGGTGGATCGGTCTAATCATTTCAGAGGTTCCCCGATGAGACGTAAGCCCTAGTGGCAAGGTATTACATAAAAAGTTTCAAGTTACCAGTGGTATATTGTAGATCAATATTGAGTTGAATCAACAATAGATGGACAAAAGTCACAAAGTATAAGATGAGACTAGGCCGTCATTCTTAAACAGTAATAAGGAGGCATTAAAGGACTTAGATTTATACATATGGGATAAGCAACGAGAGTAATCTGGAGTTTGATAGCAGACCTTAGTAATAATAAATCGAAGTAAGAATTATGGTATAGTATGGCCTACTTAGATGTAGTAAAGCTAATGACGCCCAGAGAGACAGCTTGAAATAATTTTGTATATGTTCACAAAGTGAAGCCTAGAGATTGGCTAAAAGATGGAGGAAGAGAAGAGAAGATTCACATAGGCGCACATACAAAGTTAGAATCGTAAAGGCTGCATGAAAGAAGGTAGCAAGAGTTACGAGATTAGAAGAATTCCGACCACATACCATGGTGTTAGAAAGAGGCCTAAAGGGGGGAATGCCCTGGCCTTTGGATTTATTCATGGAAAGGAGAGTACTAAAGTATTCCCAAGAGCTATAGGTTATGATAATGATAAGTGCATCAGTCAACATTCGAGGAAGAATGTTTCAAAGGGAGGAATGATGTTACACCCCATGTTTTCGTACATGGAAGTACGCCATAATTAAATTGATGAAATCTCGGGAATGAGATTATTTTGAGGTTACAAATATTATGCTATTTCAAACAAGTAATAAGTAATCGTGAAGGTGAGGGGATAAGCGAATCGAAGAAAATGAATTTCGTCAAAGTTTGACATTTGGGATAAAGTACGGTACGAGCTATAATACCCGATATTTATGTACTAGCGCCATACAAGGTACCACATGACCATAATAATAATGTGTACAAAGTGTGTTAAAAGTCAGTAGTATTTTAAGTAATTTGATATAATTTTAATTATGTGGATATTTGGTTAATTGTGGATTTTTGGTAGAATATTAACCATGTAATTAAGGAAATGAGTGGATAAAATTTGAATAACCTTAAATCCACCCAACGTGGCAGCAACCCATATCCAAAGTAATGACTATAGAATTAGAAAGCAAGGTGGCATATTTGGTGGGAATTGTTGGCCAAGTAAGCCTTATAAAGTGGGTCCCACATCCATTATAATATAAGACATCTCTAACATAAAAAGAGAGATGGATATATCATATAGAAACATGAGAATTGTCCTAGCATCTTTAACAAATTCAACAAGACTTTCATAGCAATTCATACAAGATCGGATTATGCATAAGATGAAATTCTAAAGGAGTACAGTGCAATCTTTCTCAAAAATATCATACGGATTTTTCCTTACTCCGATCCGCTATTACGTATTTTCTCGCAATCAACATGTGTCAGAGGGATTGTTAAGAGAATCGGTTCAGGTATGTTAAGGCTATCCCTTCTTTCTTTTTGGCATGATCAATACGACACGAACGAAACAAGCAAATGCACAACTTCCATAAATGTCTCTATTCATAGAAATACTATAGATGCTTATGTTCTTGATTCCCCATGTGTCATATTATCCTATCATCTGTTCATGGGTCTCAAAAATACGTAAGTTGGTAAATTTTATTCCGTGGTATTAATCAAAGGAATAATGGTCTTATGACGCACCGAGAGATTTTATTAACGCATTTCATGTGCAATTCATGCATTTATACATGCACATTAACCCATGACCATATGTCATTATATATGTATGTATATGGGATATGGGAAAGGTTATGTCATTATATATGCACCACCGCCTGATCAACTGGTATACGTTGATGATTTTGCCCACAGTGGCCGAGATGATATGATGGGATGCCCTCAGAGGCCTAATGATGTAATGAGACATGTACCTATGCACGACATGACATTCATACGTATATGCATGACACTATAATTATTTCATGATTTACATAGTTATCCAGACTTACAGGTTGAGTCATTTACTCTATATTTCTTCCATGTCTGTTATGTACTTATTTATGTGCCTTACATACTCAGTACATTATTCGTATGGACCTCTTTTTTGCCTGGAGACGCGGCGTTTCATGCCCGCAGGTCCCGATAGACAGATCAAGAATCCTCCAAGTAGGCTATCATCTCAGCGGAAGATGTTGGTGCGCTCAATTTGCTCCGGAGTTGCTTGTTTGGCCAGTATGATTTAGACGTGTATTATTTGGTATGGCGGGGCCCTGTCCCGACCTTTATGTTAGGTTTTTCCTCTTAGAGTCTTGTAAACAGATGTCATATATACAAATGCTTAAACGGACTTGTCAGCCTATGTTTTGTGTTTACAAATAATAATGTTGGCTTTATAGCCCCGTATATCACATGCATAAGTTTTTATATCAGATTGGGTCGTCTTATATTAAGTATTACCTTATGTTATTCTGGTTAGCCCATGAAGGCATGTTTGGCCCATTTGCCAATGAGAGTACGATAAGAAAGATGTGTATGTTGGTACTCGGTTGAGTAAGGTAGCGGGTGCCCGTTGCGGCCCATAGGTTTGAGTCGTGACAAAAGTGGTATAGCGGAATTATCCGACCCACAACCTCAAGTTAGTTGTGGTTGTCCATGCACTTAAGGTATGGTGGCATTATTTATATGGAATTCATGTTGATGTATTCACAGATCATAAAAGCCTGAAATACATCTTCAAGAAAGAAGAGTTGAATTTGCAACAGAGGCGATGGCTTGAGTTATTGAAAAATTATGATGTTAAAATTCTCTACCATCCAGGCAAAGCTAATGTGGTAGCAGATGCCTTAAGTCGCCGATCTATGGGTAGCTTAGTACATGTAGAATCCGAGAAAGACAATTAACTAGAGAGATTCATCAATTGGCTTGTTTGGGGATTCGGTTAGTAGACTCTGGCGATGGTGAAGTCGTACTCCAAAATATTGCAAAATCATCTCTCATAGCTGAAGTAAATGAGAGGTAGTACGAGGACCTAGAGTTTGTCGAGTTGAGAGAGCGAGTCCCACAACAGAAGAATTCGTTATTAGAACTCAAGGGAGAAGGAGTTTTTTCAGATACAGGGGTTGTTTGTGTGTTCCAGATGTAGCAGCGCTACGAGACAGGATTATGTCAGAGGCACATTATTCGTGGTACTCCATTCACCCCGGGTCGACGAAGATGTATCATGACATTAAGGATGTGTATTGATGGAACGATATGAAGAAGAACATTGCTGAGTATATCGCTTAGCGTCCTAGTTGCCAGCAGGTGAAAATAGAGCACCAGAAGCCCGGAGGGCTAATGCAGACTATAGAGATCCCGACATGGATGGGAGGCGATAAACATGGACTTTATCACGGGTTTACCTCGTTCACATCGTAAGTTCGAATCCACATAGGTGATAGTCGATAGGCTCTAGAAATCAGCTCATTTCCTACCGGTCAGATCTATATACACAGCAGAAGATTATGTAAAATTTTATATTAAGGAGATAGTGCGACTACACTGAGTACCAGTATCTATTATATATGATTGTGGGGCCCAGTTTACAGCACATTTTTGGAGGTCATTTCAGAGAGGTCTAGGAACTCAGGTGAATCTCAGCACAACTATTCATCCACAAACTATGGACAAGCTGAGCGCATAATTCAGACGCTCGAGAATATGTTACAAGCATGTGTGTTGTATTTTAAAAGAAGTTGAGATGAACATCTACCTCTTATCGAGTTTGCATATAATAACAGTTACCACTCCAGTATCCCGATGGCTCCGTACGAGACTTTGTATGGGCGCAGATGCAGATCTCCTATAGGGTGGTTTGATGGTGGAGGATCTAGGTTACATGGGCCAGACCTGGTTCAACAGGCCATAGAAAAAGTAAATCTTATCAAGGAGAGACTGTTGACAGCTCAGAGTCATCGGAATTCATATTCTGACGTGCGGCGATGAGATTTAGAATTTGGGATTAATGATTGGGTATTGGTAAAGGTGTCACATATGAAGGGTGTGATGAGGTTTGGAAAGGAAGGAAAACTTAGCCCACGGTATATTGGGCCATATAGGATCATATAGAGTGTGGGCCAAGTAGCTTGTGAGTTAAAATTGCCCTCGAAATTGGAGTTTGTCCATCTGGTTTTTCACGTATCTATGTTACGGAAGTGCATTGGCGATCCTACTCGAGCAGTGCCCGTGGATGACGTACAGATTATAGAGGACTTGTCATACGAGGAAGTTCCGGTTGCCATCCTAGACCGACAAATCTGCAAGCTACCAAATAAGGAGGTAGCCTATGTGAAGGTCTTATGGAGAAGCAAGAATGTGGAAGAGATGATGTAGGAAGAAGAGGAAGAAATGAGATCTAAATACCCCCCACCTATTTCAAACTGGGATATGTCTCAAGATGGGATACCTCAGTACAGCCCTATTCAGGCCAACAGGTCCTCAGGTAAGCTCTTATTTTTTACGTTCTGAATTCATAATAGACAGCTAGGTGAGGCCAAGTGTGGCATGTATAGTATGTTTTCTGGCTGCGCGCAGGGTAGTTTTAGTTTAGTGTACGGAGGAGACTCTGGCAAATATTATTCCAAGGTATCTAAGAGTAAACATTCGAGGACGAATGTTTCTTAGGGGGGAGGATGGTACGTCTCGCGTTTCTCGTATGTTAAAGTTTCGTCTTCAATTAATTGACATAGACTCGGGGATGAGATTATCTTGAGGTTAGCATTTTTATGCTATTGATAACAAGTGATAAGTAAGTGTCATGAAGGATAAAGGGTACACGAATTAAAGAAAATGAGTTTCGTTGAAGGTTGTCGATTTGGGATAAAATACGGTCCGAGCTATAGTACCCGATATTTATGGACTAATACCATACAAGGTACCATAAGACCGTGATAGTATGATGTATAAAGTATATTAAAAATGAATAGAATTTTAAGTAATTTGAGACAATTCTTAATTATGCGGCTAATTGGTTAATTACCGGGTAACATGACATTACTTAATTACCTTTGTTTGGAAGCAAGGAGCTAACCAAACAAATGACTAAGGGTCATTTGGGATTAGGTGGCAACCTAATGTATGGATTTAAAGACACTTCATTTAAGATTTTAACTACAAGTAACATTTCATTCTCAACGATCAGATTTCAAAATTCCCTACACATTCATTTCATTCCAATATTTTCCATATCAAACACACTAAATTCCTCATTTTAAAACACTTCAAATCAGATTCTAAGCAACGTGATTCCTACAAGTTTCAACAATTCCAATGAGAATTATTTACACATTAGCAACGTAAGATTTTCCGATTCCAAGGGAGTACGGTGCCACTTTTTCCAAGAATATCATACAAATTTTTTCCTACTCCAAGTAAGTTAAGGCTAAGACCTTTCTTCATTTTAGCATGATCTCGTAATTACACGAGTTTGATAATGAGGCATAAAGAAAAATTTATATCCCGATATTTACGTATATTTTCCTAGTCTTGTAAGTTACAATATTCTCCTTATCGGAACTTCATATTCAATTGAGTATTTTTTTTTCCAGTCATGAGAGTAGAGAATCTATATATAATGTATTACAGTATTTTCATTACCATCGAGCTATAATCGATGGGCAGGCCCCTATTGGGCAACTTCTGATCAGATTGTAAGTTATATACCGAGCCTATATGGTCGAGCGCCTATGAGCGAGTCCAGTTGGCTGAGATACAGAGCCTAGTATGGTCGAGCGCCTATGAGCGAGTCTACTACAGCAGAGCAGTTATATATATATATATATACCGAGCCTTATAAGGCCGGACATCTATTTTACTTACTATATGAGTTAAGTCGGTATCAACAGGTGAGCATATCTTCAGATTTTCTTTGACTCCCAGTTACTTTCAGTTATTATATTATCAGTTCAGTTTCAGCTTTCAGTATATTACCTTACATGCTCGGTACATTATTTCTTACTGACGTCCTTTTTTGGGGGCGCTGCATTTCATGCGTGCAGGTTCAGACAGACAGACGGGTAGACCTCCTCAGTAGGTGTTGCCCGAGTTCAGCTTTATTGATAAGCTCCACGTCCTTCGGAGTTGCCGGGTCTAAAGGTTTATGTACATCCTGTATATATATGTATATAGGTTAAGGGTAGGCCGAGGCCCTGTTCCGATCATAATATATCCAGTTGTAGAGGCTTGTAGACATATCTTGTCAGTTAGTGTAGTATGTTGGGCTTGTAGGCCCTGTATGTATGTTTTGTTGGCTTGTCAGTTATAGTAGTTATGACGGCCTTGTTGGGCCAGCTTTATGTTGACATTTACTCAGTGTTAGCCTCTATTCAGTTTTATATTTTGCTTCGTACATTATCTTGTAATGTGTCCCATGGCCAGAGTATGACGTTATCAGAGCCTCTCAGTCGTAAGTGGTACGCAAGGATAGGTACGGCACTGGGTGCCAGTATCTCCCCCAGGCTCAGGGCGTGACAAAAGTGGTAACAGAGCGAGATTCCTACAATTGGCTTGTTTGGGGGTTCGGTTAGTAGACTCTAGCAATGGTGGAGTTATACTCCAAAATACTGCAAAATCATCTCTCAAAGCTGAAGTGAATGAGAGCCAGTACGAGGACCCACAGTTGGTCGAGTTGAGAGAGCGAGTTCCGCAGCAGAAGAAGCTGTTGTTAGAACTCAAGGGAGATGGGGTTCTCAGATATAGGGGTCGTTTGTGTGTTCCAGATGTAGCAGGTCTATATGACGGGATTATGTCAGAGGCACATTATTCGTGGTACTCCATTCACCATGGGTCCACGAAGATTTATCATGACATTAAGGATGTGTATTAGTGGAACGATATGAAAAAGAACATTGATGAGTATGTCGCTCATTGTCCTAGTTTCCAGCAGGTGAAGATAGAGCACCAGAAGCCCAGAGGGTTAATGCAGACTATAGAGATCCCGACATGGAAATGGGAGGCGGTAAACATGGACTTTATCATGGGTTTACCTCGTTCTCATTGTAAGTTCGATTCCATATGGGTGATAGTCGATAGGCTCACGAAATCAGCTCATTTCCTACAGGTCAGATCTACATATACAATAGATGATTATGCAAATTTATATATTAAAGAGATAGTGTGACTACACGGAGTACCAGTATCTACTATACCTGACCGTAGGGCATAGTTTACAGCATATTTTTGGAGGTCATTTCAGAAAGGTCTAGGGACTCAGGTGAATCTTAGCACATCCTTTCATCCACAAACTGATGGACAAGTCGAGCGCACAATTCAGACGCTCGAGGATATGTTACGAGCATGTGTGTTGGATTTTAAAAGAAATTGGGATGAACATCTACCTCTTATTGAGTTTGCATATAATAACAGTTGCCACTTCAGTATCCAGATGGCTCCGTACGAGGCTTTGTATGGGCATAATTGCAGATCTCCTATAGAGTGGTTTGATGTTGGAGAATCTGGGTTACATGGGCCACCCCTGGTTCAGCAGGCTATAGAAAAAGTAAAGTTTATCCGGGAGTGACTGTTGACAGCTCAGAGTCGTCAGAAGTCATATTCTGACGTGCGGCGACGAGATTTAGAGTTCGGGGTTAATGACTGGGTATTCTTAAATGTGTCACTTATGAAGGGTGTGATAAGGTTTGGCAAGAAAGGAAAACTTAGCCCACAGTATATTGGTCCATATAGGTTCATTCAGAAGGTGTGCCAAGTAGCTTATGAATTAGAATTTCCCTTGGAATTGGATTCTGTCCATCCGGTTTTTCACGTATCTGTGTTACGGAAGTGCATTGGAGATCCTACCCGAGTGGTGCCCACGGATTATGTCCAGATTACAGGGGACTTTTCATACGAGGAAATTCCGGTTTCCATCCTAGACCAACAAATCCGCTAGCTACGGAATAAGGAGGTAACCTCCCTGAAGGTCTTATGGAGAAGAAAGAATATGGAAGAGATGACGTGGGAAGCGGAAGACAAAATGAAGTCTAAATACCCCCACCTATTTCAAACTGGAGATATGACTTGAGATGGGATACCTCAACACAGCCCTATTCAGGCCAGTAGGTCCTCGGGTAAGCTCTTATTTTTTTTGACTTTCTGAATTTATTATAGAAAGCTGTGTGAGGCTAAATGTGGTATGTATAGCATGTCTTCTGACTGCGCGTAGGGTGGTTTTAGTCTACTGTACGGAGGAAACTCTAGAAAAAAATTTCCAATGTATCTAAGAGTAAAAATTCGAGGACGAATGTTTCCAAAGGGGGAAGGATGTTACATCTCGCATTTCTCGTACGTTAAAGTTTCGTCTTCAGTTAATTGACATAGACTCGGGGATGAGATTATCTAGAGGTTAGCATTTTTATGATATTTATAACAAGCAATAAGTAATTTCCATGAAGGAAAGGGTACACGAATTAAAGAAAATGAGTTTCGTTGAAGGTTATCGATTTGGGATAAAATACGGTACGAGCTATAATACCCGATACTTATGGACTAGTACCATATGACCGTGATAGTATGATATATAAAGTATATTAAAAATAAGTAGAATTTTAAGTAATTTGAGATAATTTTTAATTATGTGGGTAATTGGTTAATTATCGGGTACCGGGATAATACCTAATTAATTATTAGTTATAAGATAAGATTAAAAAACCCTCCCCCACCCTATGTGGAAGCAACCCACCACCCAAACCAAATGACTCATTAGTCATGTTGGGTAGGTGGCAATGTAAGGTGTTAATTACAATACACCTCATGCTAACATTTTCAATACAAAAATACTACAATCAGACATTAGCTCAAAGAGATTTCTTACAAAATCTTCAACTAATCCTTACAATCAGAACGCTAAGAATTCCTAAAAGTTTCAACAATTCCATCAAGAATTATTTACACATTAAGCAACGTAATTCTTCAACCAATCCAACAAAAATTTTTAGAACTGTATCAACATAAAAAAAATTCGATTCTAAAGGAGTACGGTGCAACCTTTGCCAAGAACATCTTACGGATTTTTCCTTACTCCAGGTATGTTGAGGCTAAACCCTTATTTCATTTTGGCATGATCTCATAATTACACGAGTTTGATAACGAAGCATAAAGAAAAATCCATATCCCGAAATTTACGTATATTTTCTAGTTTTGTAAGTTACAATATTCTCTTTATCGGGACTTCATATTCATTTGAGTATTTATTTTTTCCAATCAAGAGAGCAGAGAGTATATATACAGTATTACAGTATTTTCCTTACCATCGAGCTATAACCGATGGGTAGGCCCTTATTGGGAAACCTCTGATCAGATGGTAAGTTATATACCGAGCCTATTGTGGCCGAGCGCCTATGAGCGAGCCTTGTTGGCCGAGATACAGAACCTCGTATGGTCGAGCGCCTATGAGTGATCATACTACGGCAGAGCAGTTATATACATATACCGAGCCTTATAAGGCCTGACAGCTATGTTACTTACTATATTGAGAGAATAGAGTCAGTATCAGCAGGTGAGCATATCTTCATATTATCTTTGACCCCCAGTTGCTTTTAGTTATTATATTATCAATTCGGTTTCAGTTTTCAGTATATTGCCTTACATACTCGATACATTATTTGGTACTGACGTCCCTTTCCGGGGGCGCTGCATTTCATGCGTAGAGGTTCAGACTGTAAGATGGGTAGACCTCCTTAGTAGGTGTTGCACGAGTTCAGTTTTATCGGTAAGCTCCCCGTCCTTCGGACTTGCCGGGTCTAGAAGTTTTGTGTACATCTTGTGTATATATGTAGATAGGTTATGGGTAGGTCGGAGCCCTGTTTCGATCACAGTACATCTATCAGTAGAGGCTTGTAGACATATCCTGTCAGTTAGTGCGGTATGTTGGGCTTGTAGGATCTGTACGTATATTTTGTTGGCTTGTCAGTTGTAGTAATTATGACGGCCTAGCCGGCCTAGCCGGCCCAGCTTTATGTTGACATTTAGTTAGTGTTAGTCTCCATTCAGTTTTATATTTTGCATCGCACATTATCTTGTAATGTGGACATTACATGTTCAGAGTCTCTTAGTCGCAAGTGGTACGCAAGGATAGGTGAGGCACTACATCTTAAGTGTCACGACCCAAATTCCCAAACCACGGAATCGTGATGGCGCCTAACACAATACTTTCTAGGCAAGACGATGTTAGAATTCGATTAGCTATTGTTCCTTTGGTTACTTATTTAACGCAGTAAAAACAAATTTATAATAGATTAAATCTAGTGATTTACGATGATCAAAATTCAAAAAATAAAATGATAAACAAATAAATAAACTGAACCCGAACTAAATATATAACTATGAAACTTCCCCAGGGTCTGGTGTCACAATTCACGAACTACTAACGAATACTACAAATAAATGGGGTGAAAGAAATAATGTATCTGTTTTGAATGAAATAAAACAGTATCCAAGTGAATAGGAGAAGACTACAGGAGTCTGCAGACGCCAGCAGATCTACCTCGTGTCTCCGAACAGAATCCGCAGCTATTGATATCTCCTAACTCTGGTCAATACCTGGGTTTGCAGAAAAGAGTGCAGAGTACAGTATCAGTACAATCGACCCCATGTACTGAGTAAGTGTCGAGCCTAACCTCGGCGAAGTAGTGACGAGGCTAGGACAAGACACCACATAAAACCTGGACATCGAAATCATGCTAACAGGAAATAATAGCAATTAACGTATATAAATAACAACTAATGGGAAGGGAGCATGCGATAGGGAATGTTCAACATAAGGAATGAGGAAGACAATAAGACAAACACAGATAGTGATCAACAATAATTTTAGCAATCAAAGATAGAAAGTAAACTTGCATTGCATCACCCTTCGTGCTTTTACTCTCAGCCTCACCAAATAATAAATAGAATACACGGCATCACCCTTCATGTTTTTACCCTCATTCTCACCAGATTATAATTAAGAATTGCACGGCACCACCCTTCGTGCTTTACTCTCTTCCTCCTCTTATAAATAAATCATGCACGGCATCACCCTTCATGTTTTTCACTCTTCCTCACAATATAATTAAGTCATGCACGGCATCATCCTTCGTGCTTTTACTCTCTTCCTCACAATCTCATCAAATCATCAACAACATAAAAGGGGATTTCACGAGAAACCGTATTTCATCATAATTTCCATCACCATTTAATATTTCAATCTCAACTTAATGTTCTCAAAGGAATTTCACAAGAAATCAATATTTCATCATGGTTACTATCATCATTTATCATTTCAATCTCAACTCAATGTTCTCAACATTTCACTAACAACAATAATCACAGATGATGGGCTTTAGGACAACCAGAATAATAAGAAATAGCATTTACTCGCATGGTATGACCTGACCACAACGTATAGATACTCGTCACCTCACCTATACATTGGATTTAATAAACAAACAGGTAGTAAGTAGTCATACAATACCTATTCTCTCAAGCTAAGGTTAGACACAACACTTACCTCAATTCTGCAGGCCACTCACTATTCAACTATCGGTTTTCCTCTCGAATTAACCTCCAACACCCTCAAATCTAATCATAATTAATTTAATATCATTAATTAATGCTAAAGGAACCAACTTTACTGAAAAATTATGGTTTTTCCAAAGTTTTCTCAAAATAAGTTAAAACACGACCTTAGGCCCGCTTGGTCCAAACTTGGGGTTCGGACCAAATACGTTTACCCATTCACCCCCGAGCCTGAATATGCAATTAGTTTCGAAATTCGACCCCAATTCTAGGTCAAAATTTGATTTTTACAAAATTCCCTAATTCTACCCAAACCCTCAACTTTTACCATGAAAATTCTTGATTTTTGATTGAAAATTGATGAAAATCATTGGGTAATTGAACGAGATAAGTTTAGAATTGTTTACAAACACTTTGGGGATGAATTTGTGTGAATAAAATCTCCCCTAGGACTTCTTAGTTCGAAAAATAGTGAAAAATAGGTTTTGCCCGTCTAAAAGTCGGTTATTAAATCGCTGTACAAGCCTTCATTGTGTTCACGATGGGTCTGTCGCGATCGCGGAGGGTCTGGCTCAATGTCCTTCGCGTTCGCGCTGACCCGAACGCGTTCGCATAGTGCTAGGCCCAGTGGCCTTCGCGTTCACGGCAGTGGGGCTGCGTTCGCATAGGGTAAACGGCTCCCCCTCCCCCCAGGTCCATTTACTCTCCGCGTTCGCGATATCCTGGACGTGTTCGCGAAGGGTAATCCCCCCAGTGCTTCGCGTTTGCGGCCCGGGTTATGCGTTCGCATAGCACAAAATGACCCCCAACTAAATTACTCTACGCGTTCGCGAGTGACTCCACGCGAACGCGATGAACATTTTATCTGTGCACCAGTAGCAGCAAAAACTAGAAACTTTTATGAGTTAAAAACATCCCGTAGTCTACCCAAAACTCGCCCGAGCTCTCGAGGCTCTAAACCAACCATGCACGCAAGTCTAAAAACATCATACAGACTTGCTCGTGCGATCAAATCATGAAAATGACATGTAAAACTATGAATTTAACCTCAAAATCATCATTTTTCTCAAGAACACTTAAAGTTCACTATTTCTCAACCGGACGTCCGAATCACGTCAAATGAACTCTGATTCTCACCAAATTTCACAGATAGTAGTTAAATACTATAACAAATCTGTACAGGGCTCCGAAACTAAAAATACATGCTCGATACCAATGGTTTCAAACATTAATTCTTTTCTTTATTTCATTAATAATTCAGCAAAATAATTTCTTTCAAAAATTAATTTCTAAGGCTTGGGACCTCGGAATTCAATTCCGGGCATACGCCTAAATCCCATATTTTACTGCGGACGTCCCGGGATCGTCGGGACATAGATCCGGGTCCGTTTACTCAAAATGTTGAACAAAGTCAACTATAATCAAATTTCAAATCTAGAATTTACTATTTCTCATAGTTTCACATAAAAGCTTTGCGGTTTAACACCCAGACTGTGCACGCAAATTGAGGTAATTAAAATTCATCTTTTTATAGTTACTAAGCCTAGAACGGAGTCTTAATTCATAAAATAACCCCTTGAGTCATCACATTAAGATTCATGAAAGGTTCACTCATCTCTCACAAGAGAATGTCGCAAGTGCAGCTTCAAGTACCATAGGCTTGCCCCTCATGTAGATCACCACTAATGTAAGCTCACTCAATTCTAAATCAAGTAAGAATTTTTTCGGGTTGTAATGAAGGCTTTTGGATTAGGGTAGGATACCATATGGGTAAGTAGTTATACCTTTCCTTAAGCACTCTACCTTTTCATTTCTTGTCTCACAATTACCAATTCTTAGAGGCATTTTCTTTTCATTTGAGGACTAGAGAGACTTTACATCACTCCTTGTTATTCACTTCATTATTTTTCTCCCTTTCTGATATCTCATGTTAGGGGTCATTACCTCTTTTTGAATCCATCAACCCTTTCACTTATTCAAAAAAAAAAAAAAAAAAAAAATTGCATTTTTATTTTTGTTCTTTTCTTTCTTGCCTTCTCTTTTCATAGGGATCATTTATTTTCTCTTTTTGTGACTTGATACCTTTTTAAATTGCTCATCTCTCCCCCAAACTTATGCTTTAAGCCACTTATTTCACAAGAGCATTAAGGAAAGTCCAGGTTCCAAGAGAGGGTCACGACAAAACGGGTAAAGACTTGTAACATGGTTATTCAATGAGAAAGTCTAGAGGCTCAAAGGGGTTTGACTAGAGATAACGACATTGGTTGGTATATAAAGCTCAAACGAGCCAAGAAAATTCTACAATCACTTCTCAAGCCAAGCAAAACTTAGGATTTTACCTTGAAACACATTCGAGGCAAGCTCTAGACCATTCGCACGGATACTTGGACTAGCAAAAATTCATATCACCTCTCATGCAACCAGATTGTAAAATAGGATAGAGTCGAGAGCCAACAATGACCACATTCAAGTTTAATGATCACTATGGTTCGATAAACTACTCGATGATCACCAAATAGAGACGTATCTAGGTTAAGGGGTATGGGTTCACGTGAACCCATACTCCTCTCACTAAAACATGTATAACAATGTTATATTTCTTCAAAATTACTTAAATATATATGCATGCACCTATGCACAAAAACTCTTATGGTACAATTATTATTGGGTGCACCTTTACAAGTGAGATTGGCAGTTCAAATGTTACTATAAACGGTCTTATTTTCGACACAGAGCATAGATATATATGTAAAAATTACTAAAATTTCAAAAAGAATATAATTTTGAACTTGTAATTTCAAAAGTGTAGTGGATTTATGGTAAGAGACTAAAGTTAAACCCGTCAAATATAAATTCTAGATCCACCTCTTCACAATAGTTCACCCAGCCTCTTGAAATCCTGGATTCTCCTCTATCACCAAAGTCAACTCAAGAGTCCCAAAGTTACTAAATAGCTCTATTTCTTTCAAAAGCCTTGTATCTAACCATAAGCATGTAGTTAAGTATGTTGGTACTAAATGAAGCATGATTAGCTCTTCGAGAATGACCTAATTAGGTCTTTTTATTCATTACTACTACTACCACTACTATTATCTAAACACAAAAATAGACCCATTCCCTTAAGAAGGTTGTCGCGCCATCCATCATTGGGACGAGTCACCCGCTTCACACAAAAACTACCTTTGGAAAGAATCGTGGAATTAAGAAAATAAAAGGCTTATTATCTACTAAAATGTAAAAATAAGCTACTTAACAAAACAAGAACTAATATGGAAAAAATAAAGAAGCTAATAAGCAATAACTACTAAAGATAGATAAATATATATAAGAAAAGAGAGAGAAGATAGATAAATACAAATAAGAAAAGAAAGAGTATCATTAAATTATTATAGACCAAATGTATCCAAAATGTACCAATGTATCAAATAAACTCAAAATCCCTCCC